>CAADRB010000028.1:1681696-1781811 GCA_900708905.1 Hymenolepis diminuta | reverse complement strand
GTTTACAGACATTACTATAAAGATAATTAAATTTAGTGATGATTAGAGATGGTGCAAGATAAAATATTTCGGAGAAAAGGGATTCATCCTTCAACTCAAACAAATTGGTGGTCTCGGATCTAGTTACTCTAACTCCTACAACTTAGAGCTGGATTGTGAAATATGTGATCATGCAGCTATAAGAGGAATCGTATCTCCGTTAAATGAAAATCAGCGCAATTTCCTCCAATTGTCTCGAAAACTACTATCCAATAAAAATGAATTTCTCACGTATCTTGAAGACGCTAAGGACAAAAAAAGCTCAAATTGGGACCCAGAAGGACATTTTACCTTTCTCTCTATTTAGTATATGCAATATTTATATCTATGTAGCTTTATGTCGGAATCATATTCGTAATATGAATATCAACTGATTATTTTCCGCCACTATAGGCTTAATAAAGAAATATTCGATAAACGCATACCTATTTAATGATATTAAGAAATTTCAAGAAACTGGATAATGCTCACAGCAGTATAACTTACAATATTGATAAATTACTTTTGAAGATAGAGCTGTTTAAACAAATTCGAAATGCAAAATAAAATGGGGTGAAAGGAAACATTATTAAATTATTATTGACGTTGGATTACTTTCATTTCGGTTGTTTACGATGATACAGGAACAAGAGACAGAATAAAAGTATGGCAAATGATATGGAAGAGCTCAAGCATGCACGAGTCTAGTATCACGAAATAATGTTTGCAGCAAGGTTGGTAGAATAGTTCATGATTTTGAATCTGTGTTTTAAAAACTGCAGTAGATCTATATATATATATAAGTCTGTAAATTCTCTTAATAGTCGATACTATCAATGATTTATCTAACGCATATGTTTCTTCATATTAATTATTTAAACCCTCGTTTTTCTCCTTCATAGAGCATTTCCATGCTTTTTCCAACGATACACGACCTTGATATTGGCCTACTTTCCTATTACTCTGAGATATATTGTAACAATATTCGACTCTAATTATAGAATTGACGCAAACCATCTGATTGAATAAGGCTTATTGACCTTATTGATTTTGTGTATTGATCTAGACAATATTATTTTCATTTGATGATAAATTAAATTATGTCATTATTGTTATTTAATTATAGAACCTTTCACGTGGCATTTATTTAGTAATTGGTTGTGATATTAGGTGTTAGAATTTATCTTAAGGGGAGCAAACAATGTCTCATTCGGCTTTTTGTAATATTCATATCACTGGGTATATCTGTCATTCCCTAACTGTCGGTCCATTTGAGAGCACACATAGATGTAGCATGAATTGTCATCGGCCCCAATCTTGACATTTGTATCAACTTCCGAGGTCAGCGCAGGATATCATTCATAAAATAAAAGTGTGCTCTACAAAGTATTTATTATGGAACATCTTATTAGATAAGGCAATAAAGGATACAAGGACACGAAGGACCAAGGTACAAATTAAGAGGAAGCGACAATATTGCCACGATCACCACTAGCTTGGAGACTATGCTTTCATACATCTGGAGTCTAATTTTCTCATTATCACACTCCACACCCGTGTTGATCACTGTGCCGGAAAGGGTTTCCATACCGGCAAGAGAGGTTACTGGCTTAATCAACTTTGAAATTTTCAGTAGAGACGTACCTGATGATAATTAAATAATTTAAATAATCAAGGAGTTTCAAACGCTATTGGTTTTATTATTGTTCATGGGTTTGCAAGAACTTCTAAAATCTCCGACTACGGGAAAGGTTCTTAATTAGAGGAACAACAAGCAGGTCCATTAAGATATGAAATGGAATCAGGTCCAAAAAAAGACTAGGAATGAATTCTAGAGTCGTAATTTGTTTGAGTTATGAAAATTGACGAAAAGTCGCTAAAACCGAGCAGAGCTGCAATCTTTATGCTTTGTATGGAGCTAATCAATTTTTACATATTATCTCAAAGTCCCCCGTCAACCTCATCCATATGTGGACTCACATCCCTCCTGTTGACATGAAAGTTATTTGGGACTAAAATTGTTCTTAGTTCGGAGGTGAACATAAATTATATTCTAATATTATGGTTCCATTTGATTAATAAAATGTCTAGGGTTACCTGCATTCTGTCTTAACTTTCTCTCCCTAGTCTGAATCAATTGTAGCCTAACAATATACAGTGGCGGATATATCACAGTAGCAGAACTAGATCTCCTGCAGTACTGTAGCATGAAAGAGTCATACTTTACAAAAATGGACAACCTATTAATATTTAAATAGCCAAGTTTCATGAATTGGATTCCAGATCATTAATAAAATTGTATTCTTAATATTCAGAGCTTGTTGACAGTTGATTTGACTTCCTGACTGGCCGCGCCACTTTGATTTACTTGTGATGTAGTAAAAAAGCTCGGTCGATAAAACCAGATAAAAGCAACTACACCCTTATCACTCTTTAGTTCTTAAAAGTGTCTTTTTTCATCTTCAAACTTGGCCCTAATTTACCAGGAGCGATTGATATTTGTCTCCCTGTTTGTACAAATCAAATCGCTAATACGAACTCTTTTGAATTTTTGATCAACCTGATCTTTTTACGAGTCTATAGCGATTCACTTAATTAAAGATCACGGAGTACAACAATGGTGAGGTACCGGCTGTTATGCCATTCGAAAACATCCCTTATTGTCTGGTTTTTAGAATGAATAGTGCAAAAATTCTGAAGTTTTTAATTAACGAACCTTCTCTAGCCATGGAAGTGTTTTATTTAGTGGGTTGAAAACTTTTCCAGAATAGTAAATTTGCCTCCGAAAATCCCTATTTGTTTTTAATGTGCTGTCTGAGTGAAATTTAGGCATTTTGATGGAGTCTTTTCAATTGAAGCGCTGTAATTCAATTTTTCATTTGAACATTTTTGCCGGGTTGAAATGTTAAATGAAGTCAAAAGTGGTTTAAGTGAATTAAATGTTGCAAATGTGCAATCTTTTCATTAGGTTTTAGTCACGTGTAAGATGGCACCTACCACATTCATTTCAAAATCGCCGCTTTTTCAAACTTAAGGATTCATCCAAAGAAATCGGTGTGCAATCGTATTTGAGAAATGCAATTGTTTTTTGTCAAAAAATGTTCAAATTCCATTAAATAACTGTTTATTCACATGTTGTTGGCCGCTGAATTACCATCTCCGTAATACTCTACTTACTCTTAAGTGTAACTGGATACATCTACTCAACGAATGCTCGAAAAGGGCTGTGTTTTGCGCTGCCTCTGGAAGGGAATTTGCAAACGGCCGACGCAAATTGAGGTCAGCCAATGAGTCAAAAATTAATGACAGAACAAATTGCACAATTCGTAGACGACGAGGGAGTGTTTAACGATTAAAGAGGATCTGGATCACCAATGCACATAAACGCAATATCCTGAATTTAGTGTAGTAAGCTGGGTTTTTTGGAGACAGGAAAATTATTTGAACGGAGTGCATTAATAATAAGTTCATTTATTTAAAAATCCTATCGAGGATAGAATTTGAAAATAGGATGCATGGCTTTCAAGTTTTAGAACATTGAAGAAATGGCGTTTTGATAGTCTTTGCTATCTTTAAATAATTAATATTTGGTTCTGAAGGTTATATACATGGAAATATTTTCTTGGCATTTCGTTTAATTAGCATCGAACTTGGAATAATTAACTGAAAGTACAATCCTAGAGTTCAAAAATAAGAATAGCCGACGCATGACCAATTTCTTCTTCACATGTCTGTTGAATCCGACATGAAGATTTTTAAGCTGACAGAACTGTATAGGTTTTGAGGTATCAAGGGTTACAACAGATACTATCAGATACCTATTTCCCAAGGAAAGCATATTTTATATTTCACAATTGGGGTTAAGGGAAAGCTGTACAATTCAGTTAATTTCGCAGCTTTTTAGTTAGGTTCGTATTGATTTTTTCACGGATGTTTCCATGACATCTGACTGTAGCGATCAATTTAGATCTAATTAAGAACTGTAGAGAATAATTTGATAGTGAAAAGGCAATATCTGACCTTTTATTTTACTCACTTGAGACTCCACAACTAGCTTTGTAAAGCGGAAAATTGATCAGAAAATGATTGAAAATAGTGGAGCAATATTGGGAATTAGACTGAACGAAATCGTATAATTCGTGCTCATATCAAATAGACTGTGCTAGATTAACTGCAAGTCTGTCATTAAAGGTGTTATTATTTACTCTGTATTATCGAAATAAACAGATCAACCAATTGTAACATATTGTATACTACGGAAGCCTCCAGAGAGAATACGTCCGGTCTGGTTCACGTAATTTTACATTATGTCAATTATAACTGCTGATTAGATAGACAAACTAGACACATTTGAGGACAGAGAAAGGCCGATCCTACTCAAGTTGTCATGTCTCAAGGGGAGTTTATCATGCTGTCCGACACTAGTAGCCCGGATACCACATTCAATGCTTGTACCAATTGAACAGTGTTTGTACGAATTGAAGAGTGAGTTGCGTAGGTTTAATTTTTAAATTTATTGAGGCAGAAAATTACTTAAATTTAATTGCCTAAAGGATTTGTAAGCTTTCAGTTTTAAAGGAAATTGAACGTCGATCTGTCTAAATGAAAGTTCGTAATCGTTCGTAGTTATTTAATTTTTCATTTTAAAATCCGGTTCTAAATTTTTTTCAAAGGAGTCGAAAGCGTATAAACTAAAATTATTTAAGTTTCAAAAGTTGAGTATTGGTTGTACCACCATCTTTAGTGTCCAAGAATTGAAAGTTCTTTTCGTCTGTATTTTGCAACGTCATTATTCTCTTATTTTACAAGAAAAAAATATAGGCTTTTATTACCTTTATTGATGAATTATTCGTTTTAGTGATTGAAGTGCCAAGCGAACACAGGATGGGCAGTTTCCGCCATAATATTGTGTGTTTAATCTACTTGAATCGGTTCTGGAATGTCTATGACCAAACATTATTTGAGGAAACAACAATTGATTTGATCAAATAACTGTATATTTAGTACAAGTCCAAGAATAATTAAATATAGGCACTTTCGATTAAGGACTTGGTAAAAAGAGAATCGATTTTCGAATAGTTTTATATTCCCGATATTTAAAATTGATTCTCATTCCGATAAGGCTGGGACTTTGAGAAAACCAAAGTAGAACAGAGATAATTAACTGCCACCAGATAGGAAGAAAATAGGAATGACTAACTAATTTGATGAAAACTTACCTAAGTAGCGGTGTAAAGTTGGAAATGCAGGAGTTAGGTAATAGCCGAAAGATGAATCATAAGAAGAAGACAGGTTAATTTAATATCCAGTATTTAGAAAACTGAAGAAAATCGGTAAACTGATATAAACACCATATAATCACAGACGGAAAACAAAGTTACTACATTCTTTTAAAAAATTAAATTATCTCTTAATTCTGTTCGCTAAAGTGTACCTATTCCTTGATCGATACCTGTTTAACTTTAAATACTTGTATTTTGCAGATTCAGTTAAACTATAATTTGGCAATGATAATAATAGTAATTTTGCGCTTTTTGAAAGAATTTAAAAAAAATAAAATCCCAGTTTTCAAGAATTATTGTAAAAATCAAAGAGATAAGTGTAAATCTCTACGAATATTAATTATTTACTTTTCCTTTTGTTTATTTTCCTTTTAGCTTGAAGTGAGATTGCCATCTGGCACTGTCGTTTGACTGTCACTTCTTTCCCCTAGTTAATAAATGGATATGAAATTTTTTGATGCGGTCATCGTTTAATAAAACAATTTTTTTACTTTTTTCGTCCATTTACATACAAATAGAAATTTCAGAGGTTCCTCGATGGTCTACTGTGTGCTTTAGAGCGTACTTGGACATACTTACACTACAAGCTTCTTCCTTTCCATCTTGGCGTTTTTCAGATCTTTGATAGTTGAGGATATTAATAACCCATCCCTTAGCATTTATAATCCTTCTTATTCATTTGGCTAATTTAATTACAATTTCCTCTAAAAAAATACTATTCAGACAGGGAGTGTAACGCTTTCAATCAAATATTTATTAAGCAATAGAAAAATAAAATTTGAAAATATTGATTTCACAATATTAATAATTTCAAAAATCGAGTTGCATTTGATATTTTTCTTATGCCTCTTGGTGAAGGTGATGTGGTGAGAATTGCACTGGATGCCAGTTTTTCCAGACAAGGGTTTATATTTTCTTGATCTCACAAATTAGACACTTTTTTAAATTCTTCTGTTGGTAGAGTAGAGTGCACACTCAAATTATCAAATACAAAAAGATTCAATTTGGGCTACTGCCTTAAGAAGGGAAATAGCACGGCTCTTGCAGCCAAATGTTTGTTTTCTAAGACAACAAGTAAAAATATCCGACTTTTAGTTTAGTCAGCACAGTTGCATCTTGTAGCATTGTATAGATAATTGCATAATATCAGATCATCGACGTAACAATAACAGACGAAAGAACTAATTTTACACAAGATCAGTTAAATAACTGGCTTCAGATATTGGTTAGGCTGATTAAGAAAACGGATCAAGTTTAAAAGTTCAGAGAGAAAGGGCGAGAAAGGTAACAAGAAATGAGTCAACATATTGTCATCTTCAAAGCCGTTTCTAGAATAGGCAAGGATTTGAAGCTAATCTGAATAGATTTAACTTAACTCATATTTTATTGTATAGGTAATCCTTTTCAGGTAGTAATTTTGATTCACAACGGTCAAACTATTCAAGTATTTATGAAACATCAGAAGTGTTTTCCTGCTCTCCTATTATCTCGACGCGAACAATACTTCATAGCAAGCTATTTGTGATTACGATTGATGAGTTTGAGGATAATAGAGCTTTAATAGTTAATCTAGGCAATGTCCAGGAATTATTAATTTCCCTAATTACGGAAAATTATTGTCATAATTATCATGGTTACTACTTTTAGCAATGGAAAGAAGGACTTACAGTTGCTTTTATGATCATTCTTATACTTTTTGAGGGGAGCGTTCAGTTGCCAAACTAAATGTATCGATGTAAGTAAGATAGAAGAACTATGAAGCCTGTTTTTAGAACTAGTAATAAAAGTCTGCGTTCAATTTTAAATTCCAAGAATTTGCTCAGGCAGTTTTGTTTATAAACCTCGGGTTCGACAAAATGAGGCTATTAATATTATATCCTTACTTATAAGACGCTGACAGCCTTAAGATCTTGGCCAATTCCCAAGCCATGAAAACTGGCCTATGTTTCTTTTCTTTTGTGGTCAGGTGGCTCCAATAATAACTCTCGGAATCTCATCAATGGCCATAATTTTTAATCGCTAGAACATCGAAGATACTCCGGCGTTGGCCCATGATTTTAAAATGCTTTATATTGATGTAAATATATATTTGCCAATATCTTTCAATCAGTGTCTAGCTAAGTTTAAAATTTATGTGAGGAATTAGACTCTGCCCATTGGTTATTTTATATCGTATTTGCCTTCAAAAATAGGGCCTGCAAGTCCTAGAACTTGGTAACAAGGCGAAATTATTGAACAGTTGGCAATGAAACCCAATTTTCTTGGAACTATCCATTCTTATCTTTATTTACAACAAATTGAAAAATGTTATTTTGCAGATTTCCGTGTCGTTTGTTAAGTTGGGCATGAAGTATCATTTATATTCTTTGTGATAGACTCTCTAGTTGATGAAGTTAGGTCTGCTCATTAAAATGATGTAAAATAAATCCCAGAAATCACAGTCCTTTTCTTCGTTGCACCTATTATACTTAATAAGTTACTCTTCCGTCTTCTAACTTTGTATTTACATGGAGCTTGCAATTAGCGACTATGAGATGTGAGTTTACTCACGATTGGTTCCTCAGTTAGCAGCTTAATACTAGAGGCATTTCACTTAGCAGCAGGAAGTGCAACTCGTATTCCGCAAAAAGTAGAACAATACGTTCTGAATACTAGGGAGGCCGCTCTTTACCTTGAGGAGCGTGATCAAATGAATGAGTTTGAATTTTAAGATTTAAACGAAAAATATTCGAGGTAATTGTTTATTGTTTAAATCAGTCAGCACAGTCAATTAACTTGATTTAACCATGCAATTATCTCGTCAATAATATGAACAGTTTTAATCGTTTAGCACTGAAATCGTCTACTGTTTTCTATATCATCTCATAATAATCGCGCTCTTAATCGAATTCTCTGTCAAACAGAGAGAGAGAGAGAGAGAGAGAAATTTAGTTTGATGTAAATTAATTGAAAGTTACACCGATCAATTTATGTTAGAGAACCAAAATTCCGAATGATAAAGTATGAAACACTGGAATTGAATATGACCTGCAGAACTAAAACTTGCAAGTAAGAGCTAAAAACGAATGCTAAAATGTAAAGAATGTGAGCGCTCTTGGAGAGCTCTGAAAATTCTATGCAATTTTTTCCGGTTTTTCAATAAATAACATAATTAATGAAACATATTGTTTAAAGAGAATAAATATTTTGTCTTAATTTATTAATTTCTTACGACTTCAGATTATCGAGTTAAGTATTTCCTGAAAGTAAATTATAGAGTTATTAAATTGCTATCCCCTCTCAATGATATTTTGAAAGTAAAAAGTAATCTATCATTACTATTGCTCCTTTATTTGATTTCGCGGTTGGTGAAGGAGTCTTTATATTCAACATTATAATTCAACCATTATGTCCGATGCGGTTTGTTAAAGAAGATGAGGCGTTGCTGCATAGAGATCTAATGAACAATATTTAATAAATTTTACACCCGATGAGCATAACATTTAAGACATGTGTTATAACTTTATTTGTCTCCAAAAATATCCTAAAAAAGTCAGAATTCAATAGTAACACGAGATTAAGCAAACTATTGCAAATTATTCAAATTACACTAGTGAACGACGGGATACTTTAGCACCTCTTATAAAATATGCAGATTGTGTATATATAATTAACAATAAATAACTGAAATTTTCTTTGATAAAAATTATTTATTTTTATCAAGCAAAGTGAATACCGAAAATTTGACTTAAATTTATTCATACGCAATTTCTTGAGAGCATAAGTAGAATATAATTCCTTTGTTCTCCTATTTGAACAAAGGAGTAAAAATTAGAAACCAATCTTCCAGGACGTCCAATAAATGTAAAGAACTCACAAAAAATTCATGTTTTAGAGCTTAAAGAAGTTATGTCCCGATGAAAGTTTTATTTAATTGGTAACTGAAAATATGAGTTGCTTATTTAAGGCTTTAATAAGGATTCTGAACTAAGAAATATTTATTCGCCAAAATGTTATAGCGTATTTCTCTTAATAAGTTCACTTTTTGCATTCCTTTCACGCTCTATTCAGCTGGCCGCGCAGTAGTGAATGAATTCTGCTAACAAGATGAGGGAGAGAAGAACATGGATCTAAATAGTGAATTTGAGAAATCGTTTATGCATTCCTCACGATGTATACTTATTCTAATTTTCAACTCCACCATTCTCAATATTTTCTTATCTTCTACGCCCGATTCCGTGCCATATTCTTTTGTGTCTTCAGAGTTATATAGTTAAATCCCCATTAACTATAGGGAAAAAACATGCCACATATTGCTGCAAGCGAAAATTATTTAACGTCATCTTCATTGGTTTCTTATTTACTCGCACTTTCCTTCAAATTATTTATATCAATTTTCCACTTTTTATGTTCGTTTTGTCTTCTTATATTATAGCATAAATTGATTACGTAAGCTTACTTTGTCTTACACTTAAATTTTAGGATAGACAATAACCCGTGTTAATTAAGAGGTCACTGTTGGCTCTTCTAATTAAAGGGAAGTCCTTATCAAACTGATGAGCATACCTCACTAATATTTCTAGCTGTGGCGTTATTTCTATTGACGAAAAGACCAAGAAATTGCATTCTCGGAAAATATAAAGCAAATATATAAATTGCGAAATCGTAGCCTTTATAGATGAAATAGATATTTTAGCATGAATTGATATGGTTCATAAATTATTTAATGCGGATTAAATTATCATGGGATATACACAAACTAGTGTTATTTTACAAATGTATTGTGGGACATCTTAGAACAGTGAAGCACAAGTCTGAAACCTCTGGTAATGTAGATAATTCCCATTAATGTAGAAAATGCAGGTGTTATTTATTCTGCATTAATAAGTATATTTTCAAAATGTATAATTATATTCAGTTAAGTTACATTGGTGCTGATGCAAACTACATTTATCTAAAGGCATTTTTAAAATTAGCTGAATAAAATACGAATGAATTGGTAGGTGATCCTTTCTTTGCAAAATGATACATTCGTCAAAGCTTCCTCAGCCGTAAAAAATTTAATTTTCGGAAATTTTAGTGTGCTTTAAAGCATATTCACTGAAATTAGTAAACATTCGTATGCACTGAGTAATTGTTCAAGCCGTTTTCCAACTCTTACCGTTTATGTAAGGACGAATATATCATTTAATATTTTTGAATTAGATACTTGATTGAGCATCACATGTTAAAACCAATATTCTTTACATCTTGATGTTTCATAAACCTTGGTGTATTGTACGAAAGCAAATACCTAAAATCTCCTCTCCATAATCTCCTCTCATGTCTATTTACCTATAATTTATTAACAGTTTTATATCAAAGACGATGTTTGATCATGAGGATGCATAGCTTTTACTATGACATTTAGAGATGGAGAGAGAATGTGAGAATTGAAGATTCCAACCTTGAAGTCAGAAATTTCGGTGAAACTAAAGTTTCAGCTTTTGTCCCATTGTCGTAGAGATCAGTACGACTTGAGAAATTTGATAGCACTTAAAGGCTTTTGAATAATAATTGTACTAGATGTTCCGCTTTGGCAGTTTAAGAGCAAGTACAGGTTAATCTGTTATTAGAAGAGATCATGCACACGGATTTGATCAAGGTTGAATGATTGAGTGATAATGCCACTCGTATCCTTAGAGCTTAACTCAGCTCAATATAATTTTCTTTGCAGAATGTTCTAGTAGAACATTCATGGATTTCTGTTTGAATTATAACTTAAATCAAAATCGCTTAAATAACTAGATGCTGAAGTCCTGCAAAAGGACTAAAGAGCCGAATCTGGTTTTACGATGTGACGGAAGCATTTGATTACCAAACTGCACGTATCAATTGGAGTAGGGAAAGGACGTTGTGAAACTTATTTTTAGAGCAAGTAAAAAATTTCGGCAGCAAATTTTTCATAATCTTCAATTTGATCTCTTTTTGTTTTCAAACTGTCAAGTGGCATGAATGGCAGACTTTTTTGTGCATATTCTTAGGTTTGCCAAAGTGCACAGATTTAAATTTTGTATGCCTATAAAACGATGATTAATCAATCACAAAATGACTTCGTTCCACTTACAGCGTTTTAAATTCCCTATCCTTAGTTTTAGGAGTAATCCGCCTTTTAGAAGAACAAATCATAATTCTTTTACGATTGTATTCGTATAAAGACCAGTGCTACAGTCTTAAGCAATTCTAACTTTGAGGTCTCTTATTTTTGTTGAGGCCACTGTTTGCTGCATTGGATAAGCGTATTGTTGATTTACGACATTGATTTATTAAAACCAAATATTACGAATAATTTACTATTCACAAATGAAGGAAATAGTGTGTGATCTTCAGATATTAAAGTTTGAGGCATATTTCGGAATTATATTTATATTTTAATTGCCTGTTTAATTCCTGAGTAACGTCTACTTTTGCCCTACCCAAAAATGTTGATCGCTGATATTGAAAAGCCGATTGACTTAGAATTATCCTATTTTGACTGCGTAATTTGTGGATGCGCAGTGATTAATGTGTGTTGAATATTCCATATATTTTCACTATCAGATTACATCTCTCTTAAAACGTACAATAACAGTTTTTGTATTTAACTTTCCAGCAAGCGCTTCCGCATTATTTTTAAACACAAAAAGGTAATTTTACCCGTTTTAATAGTTGAAATAGGTGTTTATGAGATTCTAACTAAGAGAAATTGAATGTAAGATTGAGATAATGGCGATTAGTGCTGAGAAGTTAATAGGGAGGTTGGTTTGCCCAGATATCCACTTTATTTAAGACATTTAAAAGGCTGCAATTCTATCCTCCTTCGACCCAAAATCACACACTGAATTGGATAGTGGAGAGGAGCTAATAATCTCGAAAGGATTTAAAAATAAGTCTCTTTTAAATAGGTCTTTTTGAATAGCAAGCTTTGGCTTATAAAATTACTTCATTAGAATAAAAATGCTCTGTTTTGTTTCTCCAAAAAAGACTACTTTTTACCTCAACATTTAAGCAAAATGGGTTTTAAAATGCTTTTAAAGGATAATATTTGGCCAGTAATCTTTTTTGAATTACAACTAGTAAGGAGGTCCGTAATAATTTAAATGAATAATACAGTGATTCAAGATAAGTACGTTTATTGGCTTTTAAAGCGCCTTTGGATCGATTTTTGTGTATTCGGTCACAATTTACCAATTACTTTTAGTCGATATCTATCTGAAATTACAATTGTTAAGATGTGCCAACGTATAAAATTTTTCCTGATTATTTTTTTTTGTTATAACATAATGAAACACAACATTTCTCTATGATCTCCGCGATTGAGTAAAACACTAATCAGCCAAAAATTTGATGGCCGAGACTGTATTAAAACCTTTGTTTCGTATAAATTTATGAAACATGTTTCATGTAAATTCCGATCGTAAACTCAGAAAACATAGTAAGCTACCTATATATTAGAAATCCACTAATGCAAGAGTTAAACGGATTCGATGGTCAAAAAAGGTTTTTAACTCTACAACCATCTCTTTAAAGATGGGGAACAATTTTAAGCGTTTAACCTCAAAATTGTCTGCTACTGTCGTTTTATACTTTAACTTGTAATAAAACAGCACATTTCATTGAAATGATCTTCAAAATATATAGAAATTGTTTTTGAGGTGAATTAATCAAAAGTCAAGCGCAAAATAACAGACTTTGACAAATGACACCGTTTGAATACCTTAAAGCTAAACAGTTAAAGACTTTTTGAAATTAGGTGACTTTCCCTAAGAAAATTTAAGTTTTTTCTTTAATCGAAATTCGAAAGCCTGTGGTCGTATTTTTCTGACATTTCTAAGATATATAAGAGAAGGATACGGACGTATTTTTTATGACAACATTTGGTTATGAATTACAACCGTCAATTAGTGGAGTCATGTAACTCTTGTATTATCTTCTACTGATTTCGTGAAATTAATGAATTTTCATGAAATTCATGAAGAAATTCACACATTACTTACAGACTCTCGTGGTGACTTATTTGTTAAGTTTCATGAAAGAAAAAACAAATCCGCTTTAATTAAGCAGCCGAAGCTGGCTCTACTAATTAAAGCGATATTCTTTTCTTTACAGATGCGCATATTTCAATACGTATTTATAACTGTGGAGCTAAATTTTCTGATAAAACAATTTAAGAAATAAATTGAATGTTAGGAAAAACACTATCCATTTAAAATCGAACTATTTATTTCACGACGCAATTTCATTAATAAAATTATGTTTTCACGAAAATGCAGGCAAAGTAATAATAAATCAACAATTGTTTTAATAAAATGTTACCCATAGTTAATCGAGGGTATTGTCTGATTGCAAAAGATAAACACATCCTTCTCCCTTTATCTAATTAACTTTAGTCATTATGTCCTTACATCCAGAATCATTCTCGTGTTGCATGAAGTAACTGGTGTGCTCACAGTATATTTGTAAATATTCGTTCATCACGCTGGACTGATTTCAAATATTAATTAATTCTTCATGAAATTTGTTTTAAACATTTACTTTCTTATATATTTTAATGATAATCACGAAGATTTCTACCCTTTGAATTTTTATTCTAAATATTTCCATGAACACTCATAATGTGAGTTCGCAATATCTTACTATTTCCATTTTGAATTGTGAAATTTTCTGGTGTCCTTAGGACTTGATCCAGTACACCATATCTAGCACCAATAACAAGACAGCCGACACTGTCAGCGTACTGAGTTAGTTTGAATTAACATTACTGATCGCGAAATCCGTTTAACCCGACTATGTTGTCTAGAATTCAAAGCCATGTACATCTTCCTTTAAGGTTCTTTCAAAACACGCCACTTTGATGCCACAACTCCGGGCATGTAATTCATCACATGTATTTAATGAATAATTGTCCGATCGAACAAACATATAAAATAGCAACTATTAACTTTGATTTAGTAAATTACTTCAATCAAATTAAAACTCAATCATTATTTTGTGGGTGGTAACATAATTTCTTTTGTGTAAATTATTACTTCGCATTGAAAGTTCTAACGAATTTTAGTAAGCCTGCCGCCGGAACCATAACAGCTAGTTTTCCAGACTCTGTCAAGGCTTCAAGAACAGAGTATGAGAACATATTAGTGGGAATAGCAGATAACTTGGAGTACACCTGCTGGAAGTGAATTATTTATCTCTACGCTATACAGCCCTAAGCCACGTGCGCCAGCATTCAATCACAAGTAAATTTGGAAATTATTTATGCAAGAACTGATATTAAGAATATCCAAAATGCGAAAAATATTGCACATAAATTTGTAGAGGTTGTTGGAATGTATGAGGGAACATGAAGTGGGTTTAACCTTTTCGGTGTCCATATCTTTAACGGCTCTCTGGAAAAGTAAAAGGTAAAGTTGCAGTTTTATTTCCCTCTAGTTGGATTATTTTACGATCAGTAAACGGATCTGCTCTCTGGTTTCCTAGAAACGTGTTTACAATAAAATATGTTCACTTAGCACAATTTTAATTTACATGACCTATGGCGAACATTTTACCCATAACTTTTGGATAGAAGTGACTACTTTTCATCCGAGAAAAATAAATAAGTAATTTATTTTTAATTATTCATAAAATATACGTATTCCTTAAAATCTGTTGAAATTATAGATCGTTGTTTTGTAGTAGTCTGAGCAAATTGTTAATACTTGTTTAATCCTGTGTTGTTACTGAATTCAGAGGATTTGCGACATTTTTGATGGTTAATAAGGCTGTAAAAATTAACGATGCTGGGGAGATCTGATGATCTAAGGAGAGGAGACAGTAGAAGAGATTCTTATTCTCTGCAGATCATGTTGACGTTCAAATCTTGGTGCGCCTTCACGAAAATCTCTGAACTCTTTACACAGTCGTAACTTCGAAGTCAACATCGAGACCAAATGAGATTCTGTAGGGCCCAGGATAAGAGAAGTTAACAGTCTAATAAGGCTATAACAGTAGCTCATCTACGTGCTTCCGGTAAACTTTCATTTTAATAAAATTCATAAGTTATTCCGTGATTATTTTAAAAGAAATAGTCATTGTAAACAAACTGGTTGAAATTAGACGCTTACTAGTTCTCTTATTAATATATTTGTTAGATCGCGAGAGATAAACTATTTAGCAAGATGAATAAAAGGTAAAATTTGTTTACCAAGCATATTTCTGGTTCAGAAGGTAAATCAATTTATATTTAGACAATATTGGTTTAATTTTATTTTTGACTGCATAAAATTTGAACAACTTTAATAATCATGTTTAATCGATTAATTTTATTGTAAAAAATCAGCCTGTTCAATGTATTGGGTTTTCAAAAGTATTTGTGAGCATTTTATTTAATTGTTTAAAAAATAGCCTAAAACTCGATATAACGATAAGATCCACTATGGACGCTCTCATTGCAATGTTTCAAGTTACCGAGTTAAATCTACCACTAAATTACTGTTTCACTCTTATGTCATTTGATTCAGCGCCAAATCATTATTTTCGTTTAAAGGGCTTTTCTGATATCGACAGAATCTATTTATTTTTAAATTTCAATGTTTTCTATTTTTTGAAATTTTATTTAAAACAAAAGCATGCGAGTTTTTTACAAATCTGTTTTCAGACATCGTTAAGCTTCACTGTGGTCTCACATAGCGATAAATGTCTGATGAATACGCTCGGCGAAAACCGCATCTTCAAAACAGGAATTTTTATCGCAGTCTAAATTTGTTAGACCCTCATTTCTTAGTTCTTTTGACAAGGATTTTATTTTTTACAAAAGTACTCTATTTCATCAGTTTTGCGTGATACCCATTTTCCTTCAAGTGAAAGATGAGGAATTTTATGTTTCGGAATTTACGCCAAAAGCCAACAGAAAAATCGCACAATTTTCAGTTTTATTTAAAAAAATGTATTGCAATTTTAAGTTTAAAATATTATAAAACCTTCGAGTAAGACTAAATATGGTAGTCGTCATATCCTGGAATTACCATTCAATATCAAGTCTGTATTTTCACGCCAACTGATCCATTCTAATTTTCCCTCTTCTGTATTGGATATCTTGGTTTGATTAACTTCTTTATCCTCTGGAATAATGAAAATATTTAATTTTGGTCAGTTTAAGTGACCTAATAAAACCAAATTAATAAACCTTAAGGATGAAACATAACTCCAACGCTTTAATAAAATTCTTAGTATAACACTCATGAGGTTGCCGAGCCACTTCCACATAATTTGCAAAGAGTGAGCAAGTCCAATGATTTGATGGTAGTTGAAATTTTGACCCAATGCATTTATCATATGAAGTTTATATCAAATCAGCCATAAGTAGTTGCGTTTTTGTATGCGTGATTTTTTATTTATGAAATGATTTTGTAGCGCTAGTAATGCTTTAACACCGGGATTTACCCGATCGTTTCTTCAAGATCCTTTAATAATGCTGACTGAACCATTAGCACATTGAATTTTGACGCTTTGATTCATTTTAGGGGGATAAGAATTTTTATTAGATGTTTAAAAGTTTTACTAATCTGGGAGATTATAAGAAGAACATAAAACCTCTTAACGTTGCTTCTATTTTCAACCATTTATTTGTTGAAGGTTACACATCTCCCTGCTCAAGTAGCTTTATTTTGTACAAACTGCAACAAACCCAATTTCAATCTAATGAAAAACTATTAAAATCTCGGGAGTGAGTAGCAAAAACCACTATATTATGAGAGATAAAAAGTTTAAATAGCAAATTTAATTATAATTATTAGGGTATCTTTGTTTACTTGAAATACAGATAGTTTAAGTGCAGTAACGACTGTTTGAATGTGAATTTCAGATTAGCCGATTGTTAGACTGCGTCCCACCTAAATATTAGTAAATACAAAATGAAACCGCATTTGATTTAGCAAGTAGCTCGGATTATCGGTTCACGCTCTCAAATGCAGTAGTTGTTATACAGTTTGGTTTCTTAATGCTATTTAAATTCCTCTTCCAAACGAACATTATTTGGGGATTTTTGACCAGTATACCAGTAAAAAATGAAATTTATTAAATAATTTAGGAGACCATTTTTATTTTCAAAGCATTAAATGTATATATCTAATCGAAGTAAAAATAATTTGATATCCTTTGCTTAACTACCAGATATTAAGCTTTTTTAAAGAAATATTGAAACCAATTGCAAAAAGGTTTTGGCATGCGGATTAGATTTTGAGATTTCCAAATATCATAGAGCAGTATTCAAAATGTCATAATTTCAATCTTGAAGCTTTTGATTGCAAAAGTTTCTCTTATGCCAGCCGGAAATAGTTGTTTGATATAAAATTTTCCGTTCCAATACTCAGGAGTAGATAGATAACTTTCTTTTATTTGATTTACCACTAGGCCATAAAATGTCATTACTTTCTTGAAGTAATTTTTGTCCACTGTCTTCTTTTATATATGGAAATAGCGGTTTTACTGATAATGAAAAAATACCTGACGGGAAATTTATATAATCAATAGAAAAACCGCTTTGTCAGAAGAAAAACAATAATGCAATATCCATTTATGGAAAAGTTTTTAATTATTATCTGATGTCTTTTTAATTCTGTTTGATCTTATGGTAATTATATTGCTCAGTAGTGGTATATTGTGATAAATTTAATAAATCATCTCTAACACTGAGTTATCTGTACTTTTGAGATGTTAAATGATTTGGTTAGGAACATTATCAACATCATAAATATACTACTACGAATTTAGAGCAAAATTTTTGGAAAAATTTTCCCTATGTGACATGAAGTTCCACTTCAGAACACTTATCTATCCTAAAGTTTGCTGCTTATACTTGAAATGTTACTAGTGTAAATCTTGGGTGCCCATGACTAAGTCCGCGAATATAACATGACCAGCAGTGTCCTTCCAAGCGTTTATATTGTTCATAGAACTAAATATATGCTATCTACATGAACAGTCACAGATCGAGTAGAGCATGATCATAGCTATCCCCATATGACAACTGCAGGCACTACTGTCAGCAGACTACTCCATCTCTCTTGATATCCTCTTCAACCTTACAAAACCTTCGTCACTAAACTCATTTTTTGCAACGATCATCACTATCATGGTGGTGATAATATTTGGTAAAAGTTGGGAGGGTAGAGTACGGTGACAGTATTGCCTTCTAAATAGCTAGGAAGCGAGATCAGGCACTCTATTCCTGGTCTCCCATAAAGTACAGTACACAGCAGATTTAATAATCTAGAGGTTCTTAATGTTCAGCTTTAATTTTGTTCAATTTCATTTTGCTCCAACTTAAAGTGATTCAGATACAGCACAATTTGCTGGATCAAAGCTAATGCTCTTTCCCCCTTCTTAACATTTTACCGATTGCAAAAGAACCTTCTACAAGAATAAAAGGCTTATGGGTCAAATATTGACAATTTATACTAATTACTACACAGATAAGAAGAACAGACAAATAGGAGACCATTTGAGACAAATAAATTATTCATTACTGAATAAAATATGGATCTCTCCTGTCTAGTGTGCCAGCGTACCAACGCTGGTGAATATAGAATAATTATTATCGTAAGATTTAGTGCTATATATGCAGAAAAAAAATTATAGAATGTCTCAAATCTCTGGTACTAGAATCGGAAATTCAATGGTTCTTTTCAGCATATATTTGTATGCATAAATCCAAGTTTATCATGTGTAATTTTTCGTTCTTGGAATATTTCCTGTATTTACCCGCGAATTGAATGGAATTCAAATAGCATAGAAACATAAATCGAAGAATGTATGACTACCTGATAATTTTTCAATTCGCCTGTTTAATGGCAAATATCTCGTAACTCGACTTGCATACGTAAACTGATGGAATGGGGAGAAATGGCGTCGTTAATGAACTTATAATTATGTAAATGCTGGTTAAACAAATCGAGACTTTTTCGTTAGATGAAACGATGATTTTAAAAAATAATCTCTTTTTTCTTAATTTTATGAGTGTATGTCAATACTTTCATCTTCAAAAAGTCTGGTGAAAAATATTTTGTAGGGAGTTAGCATTTTTATGATACAATTTTCAATTGTTTAGTATCATTAAATTAAAACTGGATATATCCGCTTTTAGAATAAGAAAGAATACACGCATTCTTTGAACAGTTATTTACTTAATGCTGCATTTATTACGGTAGCATTATAGTTAATTATTTGCCCCTTCATCCAAATATACTTAAACAATTTCTTTATAACTAAGAAAAAGGAAAAATTATATGTCGACTATGACGGTGAGTTTTTGAGGATATTAGAAGGAGGCTTAGAGAAATTTATGGGAATTTTTAAAATACCATATTTACTATATGAATATCAGGTGCAAGCACTTTTAATTGAATATCTGTTACCAAATTTAGAAAAATGATTTTTAGAATTCTTCATTACGAAATAGGTTTATTTTAAAATATTCTGTTCAAAAAGTCAGTTTGAGTATAAGCAGAATCGTCTTTATTTCGCAGTATATTTGAGTTAGGCACATTTTTCCTAAATGTAATTCTTTTGATGGAGAACAACCAATTGATTAATTGGAGTGATTAGTTTATGAAAAAGGCGTCTACATAAAATGGCAATTGAGGAGTAAATCAATTTATCTACCTGAGTCATTGGGTGAAATTAAGTAGAAATTTTACTTCTGATTTCAATTAATTGTCAATTGTTCTATTCAACAATTTTATTGCTTTTTTGGCTTGATTGTAGTCGAGAAAGTGATTCAGGAATCCCAAATTTAGAAGTTAAACCTGTCATCTTTTTTCAGATAGAAAACCTCCATTAATATAGTGCACACATTATTCCTGTTATACATAATTATTCATAATTCAAGATTAATCAAAACCAAACGTCAAACTCCAAAAAGGTTAATTTGAAAAGAATGTCAATATGCAGAAAAATTAATCTCAAAACCTTGCAATGTTCTCAGCTCTACTCGAATTTGAAAGCTATGTAACCTATTGTCAAAATTAGATCCTTGAAACAATCTTTAAACGAATGGACTTATAATTTTGATAAGGAGGCGACAACACAAAGCCGCACAGTCTATGTACTATCGCAGGGTGAGCAATACACCCGGGGTGGTCTCTGTCACATTAATGTGCGGATTTCATGCTGCACATACCTAGGTAGTTAGTCTAGACAAGCAGTCATTCATTATATTCTCCCATAAATAGTCGTGCTAAAAGTTAATAAAGCAACATTGCAGTAACCACACATCTGTCTTGACTTTTTCTCAGTCTGAGTGAACTGTAACCTAGTGATATCTAGTGGCAGGATAGACCATGACAGCTGAACAAGGTGTCCTTCAGGGCTACAGCACAAAGTAATCAATTGAGCGGTTACTAAGACTTATTTTACATAAAAAATTAATTTATATTTTGTTTAATTTTAAAGTTAATTCTTTGGTTTAAATGAAAGCTATAAAAATTTGCATCAAATGTATTGCAATATCTGTTTATAAATTCAATCATCAGAATAGTTGAAAATGACATACAAGATGGATCTTTTTAAAAAGTCTAATGCTCCCCAATTATTACTGCTTTCAATTTAAAAGTTTGAGATCTTCTTAAAACATTACAAGAATTATTACATCAAGAAAATATAAATTTGATTATCTATCATGCTTTCATAGTATCCGCAGTTTTTTAAAAAGTTGTTACATAATTCATGTTTCACCGCTGTCGACATTTTTATGCAAATAACGAATCAAATTCCTTTATGCCGTTCTTTAATAACATTGTATAAAGTCGCTCCAAGCACTTTCCATAGTACATTGACTCTTAATTGGATTATGTTTCTACTCTTACTTCATTTGCTATTCATATGATCAGAGATTTGACAACTCAGAAGAAAGGTTTTAATAGTTTAATATGAGAGAGCTTTTCATTAAAATTAATGCTGAATTAAAACAAAGTGATCCTTTAATAAAACTGAAAAACTTGCACTGATGTGTAAATTTACAAAAATTATATTCTGGACATAATGAATATGGGCTGCTTTACGGAAAATGTTAGCGCATATCAATTTCCTCCCTAACGTATATGAACAAATTAACAATATCAGATATTCATATGAATCTTTGAGTTATCTTTTTTAACGTCTAACACGAGGCTTGACTATGCTGTTTTGTCTGCTATTAATAATACATAAGTGCATAAAGCGTAAAGTCATTCTCAATTTTTTAATAAACCTTTAATCCCTTAAGCTTTTGGCAAGATAGTCGTATAACGATGAAAAATTGACCAAATAAATGTTATCTTGAGAGAACTCTAGTGATTTCACTGCTGTTCCGCTATGCTAAAATTCTGTGCGCTCGATTACTCGCCTAATTTAGAATCTATATAGATGGCAACCTTTTTAACTTGGAAAATGTTGGTGTTGGCTTTCCTATGTGATCTAATGAAATCGGTCCAATTAAAATGCAGACAGGAGTCACCACTCGCTCCTAAAGTAATGCATTTATTCCAAACTCATTTAATCACCAAATAGAACTTTTACAAAACAAGATTAGGATTAATGAAATACAATAGTCGCAATTTCAGTTATACAGACCTTTATGCTTTAGAAATGTTTATAAGCTTCATCTTCTCTCCCCATCGGCAAATATTTTATTGAAATCGAAATACTTTATTGTCAAAATCGAATCTTCGTTACGTTTGTTGATTAAGAGGAAAATAAAAAAATCGAATACTTCAATCAAGTATCCCCTAACGACATTCACCTGCGTTTTTTGTTTTTAAATAAAGATAAATTACTTGTTTTAAAACCATATAAAGAACAATTTACATTTTTAATTTATCATTAAGGTAAGTGTTCGGATTCACCTGAAGCGGTGAATTAAAGCTGTAGAAATATACATTAGAGTATCTAAGGTGCAATTCGAATCGGAAGAATGAACTGATACGCTTTCACTGGTGGTATTTATTAAGCCTCATTTGATTTAATTCATCTCAAACATCCAAACGGGCTCCAATGGATAAAACTTTTATTATCAGATAAAACCTCTCTTTTATTGCAATTACGCGCCAAAATTATCACGGAAAATAGGCTCAGGATAGTTAAAATAGCTCGGTGTTAATGAAAAATTAGCCATATTTGTAGGTTACCAGTTATAATTCTGCAATAGGTTCAGTTTGAAAACTTTTAGAGGCTAGGTTCATCTCATTGTTGGAGCCCGACTTTTATACCAAGGTTGGTGATCTACATGCCGATATCCCAAAGAAGGAAACAATACAAGTTCCCATTTTATATAGAAAACCAATCACAAATCAACATAAGTTATTTACAATATAACGCAGTTGATATTAGTTCACTTAAACAATTTAAAAAATTTTTCCAATAATTGTGGAAAAAAAATCATATCTTTGTCAAAAAAAATTATTTAATAATCCGCCATAATAATATTTTCTCCATCTAACCTCTCCCTTTAGGTCGCTTCTTCCTAGGAGAACGTCTTCGATTTCGGTCAAAGTCCCTCTCTTGATTCTCTATTCGTTCATAACAACCATTTTCATACTCATAAGAGTATTGAAATATGATTAATATAGGTTCAGCTTGTTTCTTCTTTCCATTTGTAATTTCATCGGAGATTTTTCATCAAGTTTTGGATAAGCTGCTTCTCAGAAATTCACGAGAACAGCTTTCAGATTTTCTGCCGTTGGTACCCTCCCCCCCTCCTACTTTCCAACAAGCCTTCCTTTTCCTTGCTCTTAGTTCGGCTATCGTTTTATACGTCTAAAACGAAACACCAGATCCATTATTGGTTGTACAAAAAGATACATATTCTTTATCTTTACTTTATTTTACTTTGCCTTTACTTTCGATTCATTGATTATTTCGGGAACAAGTTCGGGATACTGCTTCCTTTTCCTTCCTTTCTGTTCGTTTTTGTTATGCGTTCATAGGGCTTCTTCTGCGGATTTTTGTTCCGTCTCATATTGTTTGAGGTGGCTAATCGTTTTACAGTAAGACTGACCGTTGGTTTAATCTTTTAATTAATGTTCTTCTTTCAGAGTTCTAGTTTCGTTTGGCACATTGTTTCCCTGTGTCCTCGTTTTTCACACAAACTGCATTCGTGTGATTCATATGGAGAAAATCCGATAAAGTGTAAATCATTACAGAGTCAGCTTTCAGATAGGAGATTGAAAACATTCTAGGACATGTTTTTGCTAGAAATTCGATTGACATATTCGTGTTTACCAGACTTTTGCTGATTTGTGTCACAGTCGCATTTGATATCCAATTTTCTGCACTCATTAGGGAGATCCTCTAATTTAATCCCATCACGTTCTTCGATCACTTTGCGAAGTCTACAACAGACATCTGTTTGACAAGGTTCCCGAGGACAATTCAAAAACGGCAAAAATTTGAAATTATTCTTTGAAAGAGCAAAAAAATCACAATGCTCAAAAACAGTTTTGAGAAGATGAGCTTATGACACCCTGCTTCATCATGCTCTGTGGTGAGAGAAAGGTATTTGAAACATGTTTGCAGTTCGGACGATATTTTACTAAACAAGTTGGAGAGGATTGAGGCTGTTTCATCAAATTTTAGATTTAAAATTGTTTTACAGTGGGTGACGTATTTGAACCTTTCATTTTTAGTAAGTTCTAACTTTCGTAACAATAGTTTAACTTTTACATCACTTTTGATATCAATGAGATCGTTTTCGAAAGTATCCTCACACTTTTCAAGCAAATAAGTTAATATTTGATCTTCTTTTGGTCACAGCAAAATTCATTAGCATATAGAAACGGAGATTCTGCAGATAGTTTTCCAGCTCATGAATTTTAAAATCATTCTTGCAGCATCATAAGATTTCTCTGCTGTTCCATCAGGAAAATTCGTGACGTTCCTGCTGCTTTTTCAAAAAAGTTCATTCTTCTTTAGCATAAGTTCAAATGCATAAATATTCATTGGTATTTTTATAAATATTCAAATTTTGATTTTTTTAAGCACTCTTCGCCAAATTTTACGATTTGCAAGCCGATATTCCAACTTGAAGAAGGGTAAAACAAGTTCGCGTTGTTAGAGCAAGAACTTATTACAGTTTAAACCGAACTATCTGCAGTATAACGTAATTTGGACTGCTCACATAAAATATTTGTGTGATAAGTATTATTTTCACCAATAACGGGAAGAAAATATTAAAACATAACTTTTGTCAACAAACGAATTATTCTAACTAATTATCTTTACTCCCTGTCACTGAGCTCTTCTGCTATTAGTCAAAAACCAAATCCATTCCAAAATAGGGAGATCAAGAATTAAGAAAAAATTAATGTCCAAAGTACAACGCTAGTGGAAATGCGAGAGAAATGAGGAAAATATACACTGAGAGAAGGAGAAAAAATGCGAAGGGAGCTTCTGCGCAGTACGAATATAAAATGAATTTATGAATAACAAGGGTAGGTCAGATGAGTCATCACAAAGCAGAAACAAGTTAAGATCTATAATTGATATGTGTGTCTTAGACACGATGGAGTGAAATGCCTTGATGTTTTTTGAGTTACCCTAGTATTTGAAAGTAAAAATAATTTCATATAAAACACTTAATTAGCATATGTTTCAAAAATAAATCCGAAATATGTTAAGAAGGTCATCCTTCCAGCTAATGCAGAATGTGAATGATAGACGGTATTCATGCCTTTTTTAAAATTACTGACCAATCTAGCGGAGAATACAAATTTTTCGTAAAATCAGTAATAAAATTTTTTATTGGTCGACGACTTCCACGACTTCATAAAATTGTATTGCTATGGTCTTTTTTAGCACGGCGCGTTTGAGTGCTAATCCTCATATATCAATGAATGCAAGAGTAGTAGTATAATTGAGGTGAATTTGGTGAGACTAGAAAATTTATACTTCCACTTAACTTGCATACGGTTTGCTTCATTTTTTAAAATAAAAATAGTTGGCTCTTTGGGTTGGGCTTATGCATACTTATCCATAAACATTCATTGCTACTTCGTTTTGAAATCTGCCAAATTTTTAAATTTAACTTATTCAATGCGAAGAACGCTCTTAATAATTAATGTTACCCTTTAGTGAAAAATGAATTTTTCTGCAAACATGGTTTGGAAATTGTAGATATAACTCCTTTCTCTTCTGTTCTGTTAGATTTGACAAGTACTTTAGCACTGACTTGTATGCCCTCCACTAAAGCTTATCCATGCTTATCTATGTAGATATATGCTTTGGTAATTGTGCAGTTTGGCGAGAACTAATGTACAGATGGTGTGCACGCTCTTAGAACTTTGCCTCATTCTTCGTAATCATTTAACTGTTTCTAACAATTGTTCTCAAGAAGCTGATTAAAATATAATTTTACTTGATGTCTATCCAGCTTTGTGACCCGTGCAGTGAGGTTTGAAATTAAAAAATTAAACGGAATGCTTAACATTAAAACATTTTTAGCTCACTCCAAAACATGATCGGATCATTGATTGGGTAATAAGTATATAGTATGACATTTTGACATTTTAGTTTCCTTTATGCTCAAACCTGATACCTGGAATAACACCCATTTCTTGGAATTATTCATAAAAGTGGCTACCCATTTTATGCCTATATGAAATTAAATAAATGATTACTCCAGAAATTGTCAATGGTATTATTCAACAGTGGAATCCACGCATTTCAATTTAATCATGTTTCCACTGACCATTTTATCAATAACCACATCTAATAGACGAAATCAAGTGTGTATAAGGAATAGAATTAAATTTTTTCCCATATGCTTAACAAACGAACTAAAGGGTTGTTGTTAATGGCCTTTATACATTATAACGTTTCAGATAATCGCACTTGATTTGATAAATTCTTTGCGGCACCTTAAGAATTTTAGCCTACAGAACAGCTAATAATTTAATAACCTTGAGAATAATCGTATTGACATTACTTATATCTGTATATCCACGTCTATAATATATAATCATAAGTGTTTATTAATATGAAAATCAATTAATGAATCAATTTATTATTGCTGATTTGATTTTATGACATAATAAAAAGCCTTTTAATCAGTCCCGACAATGCTATTGTCTCATAAATAATGACGAATTGTTTTATCACTGTTTTTTGAAATAATCTGCCATCTGTGCATTTAGCCTTAGTTTTTTGGTCGTTCTATTCACATTTCCCTATCTGTTTTCAATATTAGCCGAATCTTGGTAAGACATAAAATGATTTAGGCAGGAATTTGGTTCTAAGTTTCTTATATTAATAATTTAGAACAAATGCAAACTGAATTGTAAATGAGGATCGCATAAATTTTGCTTAGAATGGTCAAATGGGATTTTGCTCTGGACAAATTTAACTTTTTAATAAGTCAGCTAGAGACGCATATTTGCATTTTTTCTTGTTTCCTTGAAAACAAAGATCGATTTTAGTTATTTGTACTTTTAATAAAATTATAATAATTGCAATGTTAACGTAATTATTTTTTGAGTAATTAGATAACACGCTAAAGTGCACGTTAATATTTTAATATTAAAATGAAACAAGATAGCAAAATTACAAAAAATTTTCCCTTAAAGAAATTGCTATTTAGTAAATTGATTAAAAGAAGACATCTTAGAGTTTCTTTGAGTCTAAAAGTTTTAGGTACCGGAATTCCATTGATTGTATACACTCAAGTTTAAATTATACGTGATATGCAATATGCTAGATAATTTTGCCTTCTCAACAATTGAAACAGATTATTTGAAGTGGTAAGACAGACCATCATGAATGGAAGGCCTGTCAAAAAGTGCTAGATGTCATTGAAAAGCAATTGCTGTAATCCAGAGGACGACTCATTAAATTTAATTTTTGAAATGTAAGCTGCCCACTTATTTAAGATTTTGCAGCCCAAATCTAAATATCTAATGAATTAAGACCTTTTACGTCTCTTTTAGCATTATTTTAATTTCCTCTCCATCGCGTATTTCCTTTTCTATTAGCCTATATCTTTTGTTTTTCAGCATTAACGGATTGAAAGGGTTTATTGACACCACTTTGAAAGGTATAATTATTTTACATTTGGGGAAATCAGTTTCTTTTCAGGTACTCAGGATACATATTTGTTACAGGGTAGGAGATTTTTTTTGGTATAAGTTTATTCTTGCAAGTATAATAGAAAAAATACTGTAGTAATTCGAAAAAAATCCATAATGTAGTAAAATAGCAAGGGAAAAATATTAATTTAAAAATCAATTGGGGCAATATGAAACAAAATACAAATATATAGTCAAATAATTTAAAAAATATATTATACAACATGGCACTGTATTTGCTGAAATTTCATACATAAATGGTAATGAATTCTTTAATCGGTGCCAAATGATAATCTTATTTTAAAAAAATCGTTTAAACTAAGTTTGTGTGTCTTATCCATTAGAAAGCAGTGCCAAAAGAATGTTTTTGCATTTTACTTAAGAAAAATTTGATTTATGCAGAACATTTAAACTATAGCAATAATCAAATCTATTATATTGCAAATTGCTTCTTTGATTGAATCTATATTTAACCAGAATCTTCACTTTTTTATGTAAGTGATTGGCATTTTCTGCTGCCATCTGAAATTTCCACAGTAATTAAAATGGTCTAAAACCCTATGTTCCTTGCCGTTAAGTTGACAGCCCTAATCTACTAAACATTTGGGAGCTAGATGTGAATACACGCCTTATTAGGTTTGCTCTGACAGGGTCTATTTTTGTTTGGTCCATTCGTCATTGTCTTAATACACAGAGAAACGTGTTCTTGCTATGCAAAAATTAAAGAAATCGTTTATTTTACATTACATATAGAGGATATTCATAGGCAGAGAGAGAGAGAGAGAGAGAGAGGCGAAACATACATAGTAACATATGGGACGAAATGGGGGAGAGGGAGACATACATATGGAAATATGTTTACGGAATCAGCTTTATTTCACATTGATAGTAAGGACTTGACACTATCTTAAAAATTTTGCCAATAACTTTACAAATTCCTCTTTATATATAAGTAGTTTCCGAAATGAAAAGATTTTTTAGTAGCTTTTTTGCATCAATGTAAAATGTTTTGAAATTTATGTGTAAGAACATTTCCCAGCAGTCAGGCAACGCATACATATGGCATCTTCGAAATAAATATTAGAATAACGATTACTGTTTTGCTATACGAAATCGTAATTTCCAATTATTCAAAGTTTCATTTTCTGTTTTTCTTAAAGTGCCCAAGAAAAAAGATATGCACAAATCGCTTTTGTTGTTCCACGCCTCAACTTCTCCATAATTATTTCTGTTTTTCAATTGTTTTGAGTAGAGAAGGTTTTCAAAAGAAAATTACTTTCTTAATCAGTAGCATAAAATAACTTGCATCATCTTTTTCACAAATGATTTAGACTTTTGGTCCAAGGAAGTGTTTTGTCCATAATGACTATTTCAATAAAAGACAAGTTCTGACAGTGCTTTTCAAAAAATGCTTTTTTAGAATGAAAGATGAATATTCCCTTTTTTAAATTGGTATTTTTTACCCCTTGCTGGTTAAGTGATACATGCGGTTAGTTTGAGAAATGTATCTTTTGTTTCGTCATTCATTACGAGCTTTAATTTGATTCAAATTTTTTACTGAGTTTAAGCTTTCTCAATGATATTTTTAAATAACTCGGACTCTTGAGTTATGTCATTATTAGAAAAAGTAAATCAACAAGTTTAATTTATGAATTTTAAAATGACTAAAGAGATACATAAACAGTAAAGGATTTGCTTTCTATAATGAGAGTAACTTCTATTATCGAAATGGATGGTCCTTCAAAAAGTATACTCCTGCATTTTTCAAGATAAGTTTTCATAAAAAATACCTATTAAGTTCCTTTATAATGTAAAATTTATACGTTTTAAAGTTATTTGTGCCTGGATGTCGAAGTAATACATTATTTAAGGGGAATATGGTATAAGATAGAAAAAATCTACCATTTTTGTTGGAAAAACAGCTATTTTTTCCTATGATATGCGTACAATAGTTTCAATTTACTGTTCATGATAGTTATTTAAAAAGAAACTTACTGTGAGTATTATATGCGGTCATTGGAAGCCGTCGTAATGCATGTGAAAACTAATATAGCGGTAATAGAAACAAAATAAGTGCAGAGGACATTTTTTAATAGCAATTTTAGGAATGACCTAGCAGAGAAAGCATCAACTCATCTAACTTGGGTCACCTGACCGTTAAGATACCAATTAATGGTAGTGAAATTGGGTTGAGTAGGGAAATATCACTTGGGCAACCGGAAGGAGGGATTATTGTCATGATGGAAGTTACTTAAGTATTCAAAGTGATCATTTGTTTTGGGATTTTGCTTCGCTGTTCTTAAATAATAACTGAAATTGTACTTTTGCTTTTTACGATTCAACTCTACGTTTTACTGCTTTAACCGATTACTCCAAGAACGTTTTTATTACACAAATAAAATTCAAATTATTTTATTAGAAGGCAACCATACCAAGCGTTTACTGAAGAAATCCATTAATGTTTGTTTCAGACAGAGAAATAATCCAATAATCTAATATCACGTCTGAAGCATGCCATTATCTTGATATTGACCTCTTTATACTTCATATTCAAAATAACCATAATCGTGATTTTCCGCTTGTTCTATTTTTCCAAAAATAAATTCAGGTATACAAAATGTCTACAATTTATTGTGCAGAAATCACCAGCTGAACTAATAACACATTATTTCTTATTTGAATAAAAATCTTTTATTCAAGCCTTTGCTTCAAATTAAGAGATTTTGCCCTGAGCAAATTCCTTTTTTTCCGTGTCCTGAAGGACACTTTTGCAGTCTATCTTTAATAGATTTGGGATTGGAAGATGTTTTGCTAAAGATTTAAAACTGCAAAATTGTCCATCAAAGAGTTTTTAAAATCTAGTGGTATTGTATTTTAAAAATACTATTTTGTCGTTGGAAAAGTAAAGTGCGTTGTTCTTTCAAGCAATTGATGTTAAAGATATGCTTTTTAATTTAAATTAGCACCAAAATTAAGTAAATATTTATAAACATACATTGTGCGATAGGATATTAATACTACTAACAATTATCTCGTACGTTATTGTATTTGAAAGAATCTAACCGCCTGAGGTGAAATCAAAAGCATTTATTGAAGGCAAAAATACAAGAGTGTCAAATTTAGCCTTCTTAATAGCTGATGTTTAAGGGCTTTATGAGGTTTGTCTCATGCGAATTAATACGTTATTAGATTTTGAAACAAAATGGAAGGGCATTGGTGGTTAAACTCTTCATAAGGCCTAATTTTTAGCAAACAAATAGTTTATTCTCAGTGAAATCATATAGAAATTGCCGATTATGTCACTTTCTAAATACTGTTCCCGTTTAAGCCATATTTTCTGTTTTAAATATTTATATCAATGTCACATTTGGAGTCTGCTTTAACATGGGATACACATGAAATTCTTTCGTAGGTTTGCGTGATCTACAGTAAACATTTAATAAGCATGATTCTATTTCTCTAGTCTTAATCAAAATATCGAATAATATATACGGATTATGCATAAGGAAAATTGTTCCCTTAATCATGGGTCTTCAACATAAAGTTGTCAAAAAGTAAAAATGGGGATATTTAGTATATTTTTGACAACATTTAACATTTTTTATCTGATAAAAATTAATTCCTTAGAGATTTATATGATCGCTTTTTTAAGAGATATACTTAAAGCAAATTATCCTATTCTGTCTTCTTTCTTAATAAAAAATTATCATTTAAAATTAAAATTTATTTCATTTGAAGAAAAGTTCACTTTATTACACACTAATCGGAAATTTTTAACGAACCTTTTATTGTAATATTTAATTAATGATAATTAAAATATAAATTACCACACAGAGGATAAAAAGCATCTTATATCTCGAAGCGTTTCAAATTCATAAATTTATGAAAACTGAATTTAGAGAAACTCCTTATTCTAATGGGGAAATGTTTAATTAAAACAACTTGGAATGCACATACTGACATTATAGTTTCCCAAGGCAGCCACTTTTACTAGATTAGTAAGGCTGATTACGATGAATTGAGATCAGTTTCTCTAAGTGCATTGAGTTTAAAGAACAAATATAACTTTATAAAATACTGTTTTTGTAAGGGGATAACAAGTCCGATAATTTCTTTTCCGTAGCCTAATTTGGGAAGTGAATTCAATTAACATTAATAAAAATGATTGCAAAATTAGTATCTTAATCATCTATTCAGCTTCTTTTAAAATTAAATTAATATTACAAATACTAAATTAATAGATTATTTATTATTTAAATTTCATTTATTTCACTTAATGAAGTTCTTCTACTTATTTATCATTTACTAGTGAAAAATCGTAATTTTTTAATTAGGCAGTGGAATAGAAAATCTTTCAGTATTGCTGAAATATTAAATTAATAAATTTTGATACCTTTTCATAGTCCAATTGTTGTTACTGAAATTTCTTTCTGTCATACTTTGCCTTACTTTTTAAGAGTGTATTTAAATTTTATGCTTTATTACTAACTCCGGGATAATAATTGCAACCCGTAAATTTTCTTTGATCCGCCTAATATATTCTATATATTACTTTTTAAAAGGGGAAATAATTTATATCTTAGGATCATTTTCAAAGTTGAGAGAGGGAGAAACACAACCGTAAGATTTATTTAACAAATAATATCACTGGGTACACATATAGTTTCATTGCATTCAAGGTATTTAAATAAATTGCTTAGAGATCGTTACTAAAATGTCTCAATTTTCCTATAAATTTTTACACAACGATTACTCAATAATATATCAATAGTTAACGCCCTCTTTAATACATTATCTTATTCTAAATGTATATAAAATAGGTTTATTAATATATTTTGTTTTAATACAATATGTTTTGCTCGTTTGTGATTAAGTGAAAAGAGGGATTAAAAATGCACATATTTTCATTGTTTCACAAAAAAATTTTTAGTTAAAAAAATTATAAATCAGAACTTGTCTGTAAGTTTGGCTCGAAATCACATATAGATTAATTTGAATTGTGTCAGGATATACTTCTTCCTTATGTAACAAGAATTTGCTAGACACATTTGTATAAATGTGAAATAAATTCAAAATTGATACTTTAGCACATAAACTGAGTTCTAAAATTTTGTTTAATTACATAAAGGAAGTCTTATTTCCCTCTTTAAACCCTCAAATTAAAATATTACAAATTGACCAAATACAGAAAAATAACTCAGACTTTTCGTAATCTTTTAATTAAAGAGCGCATAGGAGTAGTAAAGTTTAATTATTAGCAATAATCAGTTCACTTTGAACTAACATGAAAAGTTAGTGAATTAAGTTTAAATGGGCTCGGCTGCATTTTAAGTCGTTATCAGATAATATTACATTCTGTCACGGTTACCGTAAAGGAATTTAAAATATGTTCCTATATATAAAAATTGAATAAATGATATTTAGAATAAATTGAAATGCTGATTCATTGCAAGGTAATAATTTCTTTGGATAACCAGAAGCTTTATGGTGTACTATAAATGATTTTCGACCTACTTTAAACAAAATTCTTCATAAGAGGTTTTATTCACTATCAATGTTGTATTTATTTATCCACAAAGTATTGAGGCATCCTGAACAGATATATTTCGTCATTTTCATCATTTGACACTCACCTTGTTACAATATTATTACTAGAACTATTTACTGCTTGGGATTCTTGACAGCATTTGACAAAAATAATACAAGTTATAACTGATTTATAGCCGTAGAGCCATTCCCATCACAAAATGCTCAATGTTAAATACATTTTCAGTTAGTTAAGATTCTCAATAAATTCTAAGTTATCCCATAAATTATTATTCCCAACACATTTTATTTAATATATGGGGGATAGTTTTTATAGAATAAACTGTTCGCAAGTTTAAAATATTCACATTAATGGTCTGACCAATTTGTAATTCTGTTTGTATTATTAAATAATAATAAATGCATAATTTTTTGAGAAGTTCCATATCGATTCTACAAGCGGTGCGACACGTATATTACAGTAATTCGATGTTGTCTTACTTATCGTATGCAATAAATATTTTACATCTCAGTCTCAAATTAAAAATTGTTAAACATTTATCAATAAAATATGGAAATAATGGCAGATAAACAGGTGACTTGTGCATGAATTTAGTGATATGGATAAAGACTTAAATAACTTGTTATGTAAACATTTCTTTGCTTTACTAGAAATTCAGCTTAATTCTATTTTTATGTTGTGTACGAGGTATTCATAATTTTTATGAGCAATCTGGCACACTCGAATTAAAAATCTACCTCATCAAACATAATAGCAAAGAATATTTGTAGAAATGGGAAAAAAGATGTATAAATATCTTGATTTTAATAGAAAATTGGTTTGATAGTTCATAATCTTTACTAATGTGATATGTGTCCATAAAAAATCTGAAAATCGTGCTTTTTTTTATTTATTTCATCAATTTTGTTATTGAATTGACAAGACAAACAATATTAAGATTTTAATTCTGGCAAAAATCAAGTCGACTTTAAATGTCCTGACGAATTTTTCATGAAAGATGATGGCTATTTTATTTAGGTGCAAGTAAATTCGATTAAAATAAATAAAAGTTTTGCCAAATCATAAATAAATTTATTTTGTAAATAGCTCATCTTATTCACCTTTTCTCGAAACTGCGATTATACTTGAGGGAAGGTCTGCTTAGTGTTATTCAATGAGAGTTACTAATCCAGAGGTTATTAATTTCGTAATAAATGAATTAAGAACATATTCTAATAAGCAAAATTCAAATGTAAAATTCACAGATATACGTTTTACTCCTCTAAGCTTCTTAATAAATTATTAACTATGTCTTCTTCGAACTGGTGTACAACGCTAAAGTTTAAATTCATCCGGCAAATCTATAGTTTAAAATGACTTTCCTATTGGGTAATTTACATTTTATATTATTTGATTTTCCGTGATAATTTTAAAATTTCAAAATTATAAATAATGATTTATAGTTTACAAAGAAAAATATATTTATATGATTTCCGTTTCCGTCTTTTAATATAGAAATTGTACTTAATTATTTTCCTCTCAGCAAAAGAAGTCTTTTCAAGGGTTGTATTTGTTCATTTGCTGACACGTGATCAAGTAAATATTATGAACCCTACTTAATATTACACTTCATAAAAACAAAAAGAGGGATAGGTGTAGAAGAGTGCAGGTTTCTTGATTTTTTCTCGCAGAAATCTGTGAACATCGTATTGCAGCCTTCTGGTTTATACTTCCTTGTCGATTCCAAATTATGCTTGAAAGCACATTAATCCAAAAAGTCAAAATATTGAATAGGAAACTAAAGATCCAAATACTGTTCTCGTGCACCGTATACATTTTATATAGCACAAATAATAATAGGAAAAGAGTTAAAGGTGAAATTGAAAATATTTTTTGTTTTCATACCTATAATAATTTTTAAACCTATTTATTGATCGGGTCTTTGAAACGAATTGAACAAATGGCTGCATAGCTACCAACATTTGTTGACTGGAAAAACAGGCTTGTAAATCGTCATGTCATTTATTCATAAGGCCATTTTTAGTTAAATTTAGTATTTCACTTCTGTATTTCAGAGAACAACCTTAAATAGGGAGATATCATAAGAAGGCTTGCATTAATCAGCAAACAAACAGAAAAGTGCACGCTTACCCAATTTCTTCATTTCAATCACGGTCTATCAGTACGAGATCACTTTAAGCTGACAGAGTTCCCAAAGTCCCAGTCTTATTTAGTACTTCTCTAAAATATGTACTTGTCTGTTTTATTTTGTATTGTATTGTATTTTTCAAAAGAAAAATTTTTATATTTAATTTAAGATATCTGTCAATACTGTATTACAAATTAATCGTATAGACTAATGATTGAAAACCTTTATAAATAGTCTGATAAAATATGATGCTTGCCTGACACAGCTGTGTTTTTGCAATGAAATTCACTCGAAAATTAAATAATCGTTTAATGATAACTTTTATTTAGCAGTGCATCTATTCAAAGTAACAAAATTTTGCACTTGATAATGATTTATGGATCTGTGAAAGAAACATTTGCCCTTTTTGTGGTTTCCGTTTCCGTTTTTTGATTGCTTAACTCATTTTTCTGTCACATAAAAATCTTTTATTTATACTTTTACTCTTAATTGTTGTAAAGGCTTGATAGAGAATGGAAAATAATTTTTTCCGGTCTAAAGTATCGTACATTAGAATTCAAATAATGTAATTAAAGAATTCATATGGAGTTTCACGCGTTTAACATTTTCAGTAAATTATAAAAATATAATGAACGAATTTTGCATTCAAATTAGCATTTGTTCTGTTTCTTTCAACCATTTTGAAGACTAACTAAACCAATGTCATGCTCTATCTTTGGCAAATACTGCACGTGAATATTTTTGAAAAGCCGCCTTCTGCTTAAAAGGCTTATTATTTCTGAATTTGTCCGTCAGTGGAAAGACTAATGAGATAAACGGCTTTATTTTATGTGTTTTCTACTCTCGTAAGTTAAATATTTTTACTCTTTTCAAAGTTGCAAATATTAGTTTATGCCTTCTAAATGCTGTAATAAGATGCAACTGGTGGGTGGTGCAATCGCCATTTATTAAGTCAGCGTAATTTTAGATGTTGGCTTTCTTCTGACATCAGATAACAAAGCTGGCTAATAAAATGTGCAACCATGAAACCGCGAGAGAATTTCAGTCCTCGTTTATGAAAATCATGAAATTATTCATCAAGAGAGATGAATTCTCCACGTATACTGAAAATGTTTTGGATAAAGAGGTGAAAATCGTAATTGCAGCCCCGGAAATATACATATTTTTTCAAGAACGATATCTTTCTGTTCTAACTTCCTTTCTATTCGCTTACATAATATTTGAAGTTATACATATTTACGAAACATTAATATGATACTTAGTAGGTAATAATATTTATGGGGCTATGGATATTTCACTCCTTCTATGCGTTAAAGTAAGGTCTTTAATACTCTGATTTCAGTGCTTGCTCCTTTGACCTCTTTCCTTATTAGACTAAAAAATCTGAGGCTTTCGAATGCTGATAATCTCAACTTATGCATAGGATTTGTCCATGGTACTAAAGTATACTAGGCAATATATTTGAGCTCTACATTGTGTTACGATATAGAGGACTTTAATTATTTCATTCATTATATATTGCTTTCTATTTACTATTCTTTGATTTGACATATTGTACTTAAATCCAATAAAATAAAAGTTTTGATGGGTCCTCAGATTTTACTGAGTACTTATCTGAAATGCTTATCTCATCCTATATCTTAACTGAGTAGAGCATGTAGAAACCTAATAACAATTGCTTAAATTGTCAGTTTATGAGTTCGAATTAAGATAAATCAGTGCATTGGGAACTTATTTACAACGAAATTCAAAGTCATTGAAAGTTTAATGATATGCATTACAAGATATAGCAACTGTCTTTAATTGATGGTGGATCATATTATATATTAAAATACCATTACTTCAACGTATGATTGCCATGCACATTGAGTAGACACTATATTCGTCCTTACCCAACACTTGATTTTGTCAAGTCTCTTGACGGAATAAATTGCTTGTGGATCATTATGAGGGCACACCACGGATTTCAAATAATGACCCATTTATACACAGTTTGAGTTTTATTAATTGCAATTACAGGCCTTTAATTTGATTTAATTTGTGATTTACTTGTATTAATTTTAATTTTAGGTAAAAATAACAATAAATATAAATCAATATAATATTAATTCCATCAATCTTCTCATACGTAAAATTCAAATCATAAATATTTTTTGGTGATTTATGTCTGTTCACAATCTGCCGTGCTTTTTAAGCATGAATGAAACATGCGCATTTATAAATAAGCGCATTCATTTTAATGAGGAGAAAAAGGATGATATAAAACAAACATTTTTAATTTTCCATCTTACTATAAAATCGCAAAATTACAAGAATAGATTAAAAACTCACGTTGTAGAAATTAAAGAAATATTAGGAAATAATAAAGAAGATATAAAACTTTATTAGGTATTTTATGCATTTCATTTACGGCTTCTAGAAATATACTTCGCCTGTTTTTTTCGATAAGATGCAGAATACTAACCTATTTGGAATTTAAAAAAAACAATTCAATTCAAACAAATGCTCGAAAACAATACTCAAATTGATATGAATTGGCTTGCTGTAACTGGGAGAAAGGCAAATGATAAGTGATTGAGTGTGCTTGATGTCAGTCACGTTCCATGACAACTGAAAACGGAAGATATAGGAGCAATGCTAAACATTTTAAATTTGTCATCTTACTTAACATAACTGACACAAAACACTGCAATTTTCCTAAAGACGAAATACTGTCTTACGGAATTTAGATAACTTGACACTTTGTATGAACGCTATTAAATACAAGAGTACAATGCATGTATCTTATTAAAAGTTAAATACGAACCTTAAAATTGCGGGAAGCATTGATTTTGCTTAGAATGATTTAGATATTCATTTATATTAAAGATTACATTTCAAAACTGAAAATCTTGCTCCCTTTTTCTTATTCATTTCTCCGATGGAATAGCACTGCATAAGTTACAATGTGGACTGATATTCTTAATGATTATTTACCCGAAATAACATTTAAATTGTTTGCAAACAATTTTATCGAAAGTTTATAAATAAATTCTTACAATGAATACAAATTGTTGTAAGGATATTAAATATTTATGCTTACTGAAACAGATGCTTCGCAACATAGATCACACAAAAATAGCCATTGAAAGCAAACCAATGGACGCATGAAAGAGAAATGTTTAAAATTTGTTTATTAAAGTATTAACGCTGGTAAAAAGTTATTAAGTTGTTCACCTTGAAGAAACACAACATATGGAACTCTTATGATGCAACATGTTTGAGTATTTCATTACCTTTGTTTTAGGACTGTCAGCTGATGAACTGTATGTATGAATATTTTGCCTCCTCCATTATTTGGAAAAAATGAATTGAATTGTCAAGACCAAACATCGTGAGTAAATATGATCAGAACGTACTAAACACTGCAGACACATGCATTTGGTGCAATTCAGATGTCGAATCATGATGTTTAAATTTTGGGACTTGAACTTCCAGTCTTGGACACATTTTACAACTCAACTATTTACTAATTACAACTATTTAATAATTTTGTCACTCTCAGCATATTTTTATTCCTTCCTTTTTTGAATTATTTGCTTTAATAAAAAGGATAGAATTGAAAACTACTTTATAGAGCCGGAAGAGTGAAATTTTATAGTCAGCATCTAAACAATTTCACAACCGGATGACAACTTCTAGTATAGCAAACCAATAACGTCCGAATGATGCTAACCTCTTCGCTCATGTTATGCTAAACTTGATAATGTGCACCTACTTGTTGAGCTCCTAAATTTTAAAGTAAACTGGCAAAAATACGTTTCTCTCAAACAAATAATCTGATTTAATTTCCAGATGGAGACTAGACTACTGCAGGAAAATCTCAATAAAGAAGACAAATAACATTGCTAGGTGCATTTTTATGAATGACACACCAAATTATTGTTCATTATTTCTAACTTTGTGTCAGTCATTTAAAATCAACTGCTTAAGTGTTTACTAGCCGATCACATTCTTAATTTGATTTTATTTGGAAATTTCTACGTCTCAATTAGTGACGTATTGTTCATCATTTGTATTATCCACGTCAAAGGCCATGGGCTAGATGTCCATCAATACACATCCAGTGGGTGAAACGTTCAACTGCAATGGCTGAATGTGGCTAATATAGAGTGTAGCAGAATTCGGATCTCTCACCATGGAGTCTCCGTGATGTCACTCTCTATCCAAGACAAGCGTTGGATGGACTTGGAAATTAAATCTTAGTTAGTAGCGCTACTGAGATCGTTTTAAATTTATAATTCAATGTAATTTTTCTATTTCTCTTTAATGCAGATATTTCAATTTATTTTTCCAACAAATTACTATTGTCCAAGTTTTCAAGAAATTTATTTCTTGACTTGAGCATTTATTTCAGAGACTCAACAACAATTTCAATTTGATGACTTAATTTAAAATTTTACGATTTAAAACAAACTAAATTCACATTCCTCGAAATCTAGGAATTAAAATTCCTTTTAAACAAAATTGCATATAGAAGCATACTACTGAAGAAATTTTGACTCTTAAATTAGAAAAAAGGAGATTTGTTACATTTCTCCATAAGGTACACCTAATTATTTATCTTAACAATAAATTTACATTCAGTAACGCTTTTTCTTTACTTTTTTTCATATCTGCTAATAATGCTTAACGAATATACGAATAAATTATTGCAGATTAGTAGGAGAGTAAAACTACGTTATAGATTAATCGATTTAATGTCATCCTATTGTTGTCTGCGATGATATATATATATATATATGTCCTCAGTCTTCATGAGCGAAATATAGGCTTTTGATATCTGGCACAAAATTAAATGGCACAAACCTTATGGGGGATATAAAACAATAGCTTAATAGTTTTATATGAATACATACAAGATTAAATTTTTTTGGAGATGAATGAAAAATCGATTGAAATTCAATAGATTGACACTTGACCATAATGAAATAAAACGAGAAGGGCAAATAAAGCCTTAAATATTTTTGAATTTACTAATGATGGATAAATGAGCTATTTCTTTTGTAAGAATTTGTAGAATTTTAATGGAATCGAATTTTTATCATCTATAAAATGGCTTGTTTTTATAACTGAAATAAAAAGCTTCCTCATAAGTTAAATAGTTACTTCTGGAAGTTTTATTTGACATATGTTTTTATGACATCAACTAAAACTATGTAAAGGAAGTAAAATTACGCCATTTTAAATACTAAAGTTACTTTTGGATGAGTTTAATTTTAATAATAAAGTAAATACTGAGCGAGCATGAATGTGATTAAAATAGTGAATTTGGTCAAGCATAACAATTTTTGCTTAAGTTACACGTCAATGTAGAGTATTAATTAAAGTTTTTTCTTGATTTTCACATTTTGAATAAATGTGGTGGTTGAAGTAGATATTTTAAAGCTCTTCTGTCTAGGTAACTTGTAATTTGCAATTTCTTCACTAGAACCGGAAAGAAACAATCCCATCTCCCCTATTTTAGCCAACGCTCCACTTCTACATTTTATTTTTGTGGCATGTTTGTTCAAACCTGAATTTTATCTATACAAGTCAATCGTTTTAGGAAAGTGTTTTGAGCTATTTTTATGCATTTTTGAATTATTTTGGATGGTAAACAATAAATGCTTATTTTATTCTTTAAGACAGATCATTTTTGCTCTTATTCTTTAAATAGTAAAAGTATATGAAAAACACCAACTGCTCCAAAAACGGAGGCGGAAAATTTAGAATTTATCTTTCTGAATATTAGTCTTATTGATAAGTGTAGCATTCGAAAAAATATATTTCCGTTGAGCTCAAAATAGGGAAATTGTGGAAAAAATTCTTGCTTTTGTAGTCATTTTGTTGAGAGGCAAATAGTCGCTCGAGTATTACGAATGTTGTAACAAATTGGATTTTATTTCAAATACATCACTTAACGTGTAAATTTGTCGAACTGCTTTACTTCATTTTCCATGTTTCACTGTACAAATATTTAAATCTAGTATACATTACAGGGAGGCAAATAAGTTATATCAAATTACTGTAATATATGCTACCTATGACAATGTAGGTTTATTCGGAAATCCCAAGAGATATACTTACAATTAACGCAATGTTTCATTTTGTGTTTGGTCATTGGCAACTACTAGCAAAAATAATTTCTGAAAATTTTGCTTATAGTTATAGTCTTTGGCATAAAGTGTTCATAAATTCATAACTTAAAAACCTTCAATTATTTTTTATCTCCGTTCTTTTTATGAAACGTAATAAGTAAATTAGGAGGATGATAATATTTTGTGTTTGAGGTTTTAAGTTAATTCGTTCTATAAAGTATATAGGAAAATAATATGAAAGAAAGTAATGTGTCAGTGACGCGTTGGTTATCGGGGATGTCCACCATGTCAGAGATCACGGATTTGATTCCCTCTGGTGTACACCCAGTGAGTACGATGACAAAACGCGCCAATCATATCTGACTATAGAGATTGGCAGAATTCGAATCTTTCACCAGGATCTCCATGATGCTACTCTCTACCCAAGATGAGCCGGGGAAAACGCTTTCCTGAACTGGCTTTTATTCATTATTATAACTATCTTGAATAGGAAAATAATCGATCTCTGAGTAGAGTTGACATATTTTCATGTATGAAGTAGGAATTCAAAAGATAAAGATTAGATATAACAATAAAAAATTTAAATTCTCTCCATTTTGAAAATATGAACAACTCGATGCTTTCCACGTGAAGTATAGAAAAACTTATGATATACTGAATGTATTAAACGCTTATTTTTTGCTCTTTCGCTTATGCATAACTTATTAAATTTCTCATCATTCCCCTTACTTAAATGCTTTTCCATGATTGAATTTATAGAGTTTTTGATGTACCTTAGTAATATTAGTAATGCACGGTTGAAATTTATTTTAAAATACAGCACCAATAAATAATATATGCTATTATTGGGAATATATAAATATGAAAAACAATGAATGCAACTTTTTCAGACTGAACGCAAACTGACTAGCTTTATCAGTACTCACCAAATTAAATCAAGGTTGTTAACAAAATAATATACGATTTCGACCCAAAAAATGGGCAAACTATCTTTGTCGAATGTAAAATTAATTGATTTCACTGGATTTCTCCCGATGTGCTAAAAAAATCCAGAGACCGCATTGCGAATTCAAGCTTAGCTCTTTATACAAAGGCTCTATGTGATTGCTTAATTAAATAATTCTTTTCTTCTTGACGAATTCATTCTACAATCTGACTCGAAATCATGTTAATTGCAAATATTTTACTATACTTGTTTGCAGAGTGTGGTAAACAAACTTCACGAAGATAGACAATTCGAGTAAAAGAGGGAAAGAAATTTGCCTTTATTGTACTGAGATAATATTTACATCAAGCCGAATAAATCGTTTATTTAGAATCACCAGTCTGTCTTCATAACTGATGAAAAAACGATTTAAAGTAAAAGTGTTGGATTTATATAATCCATTTTCCTGATCGTCAAATTTTACCTTTAAAATAGAATAAAGAACATAACTTTAAACTACTTAATCCAATCTTGAAAAAGGTAACTTGAATGAGACTTTCGTAAAATTGAAGATATTTGCGCTATTCAGTGTTTCCTGTAATTTTTAGATCTACAGATTCAATTACAATCAAATTTTATGATCAACCAACAGTGTCAGTCATCCAACTTACAGGACGAGCAATGATATGTCTAAATCTTCCTCATTTTGTCATCATGCAACTACCATACAATTTTGTCGATTTCACTTAAACAAGCAAGTTTATAGCTGTTTAATAGTGAGCCATATTTCGTCATGCGTGTAGAAAAAGGGAACCTTATTTTATTTCATTGAGACTTAAAGTTTGAGCCCCTGGCGTAATAAGCCCCTTGGAACCTGAAATTGAAATCAGAGAGGTTGCACAAAATTGCATTTCCTGTTTAATGAAATGTCTTGCCGAATGCAATTTACGAAATGTTTTTATTCTTGCATATGTATTGAATAAACCTCTCTAAGTAAGATTTCGTAAATTATATAAGAGCAATACACGTTGTTAGTAACGTTCTAAAAACTAAACGTTTTCAACTCATTATTATAAACCTGAAAATATTGTATAATTAATTTAAATATTTCATTTGGTCTACAAATTCTTTTCAAAACATTAGAATACTGAAAGTTCTTTGTTTAATCTTTAAAATAAATGTCATTTATTTTGACCCACTGACTTTTACACCCATCAAACACCTCTGAACGACAAACACACTGTCATTATATGCCTTCCATTTCATTCATGGTTAAACTAATGATAATCAGAAATTTTGACAGGCTCACTTTGACACGACTGCATAATGCATTCCTGGTATTTTATCAAATTAAGTAACTTCAGATAAAATGTCTAATACCAAGAACTAGTTAGACAATGACAAATAACTGCAGTGCACATTATTAGCAGCGGTAAGGACGTATTTGCGTAGCGATCTAAACGCTTATTTGCGTCGGATTATTTTAATAAGACCAAACGATAGACAAATAAGTTTTCCAAATAGATAATGTAAACTCATGGTGGTATAAACATTAGCGTGGCATATATTTTGAAAATTGTTTTAATACAATCAGGCAAATTGTCCAAAAATTTAAAATATTGTATATTTAATACACCTCTTCTTATAACTTTTTCTTATGTTCATTACTTGATGCTGTTATATAAAGTAATGTAGAAATGAACAACAGTGTTTTGATTTGACTAAAATTAATAAAAATCCTGACGTTTTCATGGCTTGTAGAGGCTTCTCATTCTATATTTATCTATAATTTCTCTAATTTAAATATTCTGTGCCCCTCTCATCAATTATTTTACTGATCCGGCTACTTGCACACACGACCACAACAGTGCTGAACTGAAGTTTAAAAACATTTGCCTACCAACTCCTCAGGTTTCAATGTGATAACTGTGATTCTTCTATCTACTCAACCAAATGAAGTCTTCGTGACTTCCAAATTAAACTCAGCAGTAGTACAGATGCTTAGAACGCCCTTGTTTAACTGTGGCATGTGACAGTTTTGAGAACAAATTCAATTTAATTAAAGCAATTTATCCCCCTGGCTAAAACTCGAGAATCAAATTTTGAGCAGCCACAACAATTAACAGTTGATCATCGCTTTTACAGTGGCTCCAATTTTTTGCCTAGTGTGAACTACATAAGCTTAATAAGATGCCCACGCATCATTTGCTACCAATATCTCCATATTCCCACACCACTCTCCGTCTTTCGGGATTCCTGGCCTACAGCAAGCATTGATTGCCACTGCTTCGTATTATCTCGCTATTCTGTTTTGTAGTAAAGACTGGTAGAGGAAAGGAGATATAGTGTGTTTAATAGCGGGGGAAAAAACAGACTCCTTTCTCCTAAGCTATTATTCTAAAGGCTTCTCTCCAAAAATCAATCCATTAACTAAGTCAATGTCGTACGAAAACCAACATGAACGACCACGTGATACTCAGTTAGGAGGAAAATAAATTTTGCCCGCATTTCATTTTTTCCCCGATAAACATCGTTTGACAAAATCTATTTTAACCAGTCAGTTTTAAATTGTGTCAAATGGTTACCGATAATTAAGTTGATTTGATCAAACAAAAATCGATTCGTGTTTTGACATCTCTTGTTTAACTTGAACCAATAATTTAATAACGTACAACATATTGTCTATCATTGTTCAGAGCGGCAGGCAGAATCTGAGAAGATGATCAGAAATTCAGAAATATAGCAATACAATTCTCATTTCTTACAGAAGAAAGTATAATTTGGTCGAAAGCATTTAATTGGTTATTTAAAAATACAGTTCTACATGAATCCGAAATATTTCGATTTGTTTAATAAATTTTTACTATGAACATTTTTCAAACAGATAGAAATGTCGAAATTATTCTAATTTGAAGAATTTGTGGTTGAAATAATGACATACAGATAAAATAATTCCTATTTTATTAGGATATAGCTCACATATCGTAATTTTTAAATAGGGATTGATTTATTTGTGTTTTAAAGGTTAGATTATATGATAAGCAGCAGTCTTTGATAGTCCTGCGCCATTTTCAAAAAATATTAATGCAACATAATCTTCTGTTAAAGCGCATTCCAAAAAATATCAGACTGACTCAAAGATTTTATTTATCTCGTTCATAATTACAAAATATTTCATGCAATGGTAGTGCCAATCCTATATCATTTGAATGTAATGAAAAGTTAAGAATAGTGTTATATTACTGATATCACTGAGAAAAATCAGACTGGAATATTTATCAAAATTGACATTGCATTACCTGTCAATACCAGCCGTCCTCGCTTTAACATGACGATCAGAAGACCCAGATTACTCTAGAGAACTTAGGACATCATGGTTGAAATTCTGTAGCCTTTTACCAAAATCAGTTAAGCACGCTTGTTTATTTAAAGAACGTAAAGAGCACTCAAATTTAACTATAGGATGCATGTCTTTTGTTCTACTTTATCAAACAGAGAGCTCTTCCTGGCTTCAATAATTACTGACATTGTTTTTTAGCTGTGATTTAGTTCTGAAGATTATATTCATGGAAACAATTTCTGTTCATTTTGCGGTGCAGCCTTGAATTTGGAATAGTTATATATAAGAGCACACTTTCAACAGGGCAAAATTAAGAGTCATTATATGAGCAATATCTTCTTTACACTGTTGTTGTATCCGACATTGAGAAGTTTAAGTTAGTACATTATGTCTCAAATTTTGTTTTAAATCAACCTTAAATAAAGAACTAACTACGTCAAAATGAATAATTTTGACATTAAAAGTACGGAATTTTTTACTTAATTATAAATACACAAAAGAACTGGACAGATTTTCTGATATTTTTGGATTGATCCTCATTCATATTGGATTTTGTATATTTTAAAACGAATCATTTCAAAGGACATCTAACCATTATAAGTGAAGCAAAACATGATAACATATGATTCAGGACTGACGACAAACCTCTGGCGAGTTAAACTTTTTAAACAGGTACTCCACGTAATTATGTGAAAACTTGGTTATTCGATAATGATGTATATCATAAAGTTGTTTAGTATCCTCGATATTTTAATTAGAATGAATTACATAACAATTGCTGACTTACAGATATTTTAAATGGATTCAAGCGCTTATGATTTGAATAAGAAACCTGGGCGCTTTGTCTGCAAAGCAGAATTGCATCTACCTTGACCATTAAGTAATTCTATCTTGAGGGGACTGGAATAATCGAAACTAGTAAGGAAAACGTATCTTATATTTATATGTTTTTTTTCGTTTTTTATTAAGGAGTTAACAAAAACACTTATATTTAGTTAATTTCTATTCAATACTATAAATAGATACATATATTATGAAAATATAAATGAATAAACAATTAGCTTAGCACAAAATACTTTCGCCACGGAGGAAATCGACAACAAGAACAAATAACATTTTCAAATATTCCAGAATCTATATTTCACATAAGTCATAAACTTAGCCAACTAAGATCAAAGCGGTTCAAATTCTTTTAAAATCAAAAGGTTCATGAAAATAAAATTCTTGCAAAAAATAAAGTATCAGTTAGGAGTCGTAGTTACGTTAGTGATAGCAAAAATGAATTCATATAAAAAGATAAGTAAGGATCTTGTTATTGATTGAAAATACAAGTCCTAAGTAGCCAAATTTTTCCTCTCAACAAATATTTGCGTGAAAATTTTTAGTTATTTATCTCCCGGAGGACGTTAGATTTTTCTCTTCCACTTATTTCTACAATGGTTCATTGTTTTATAAACTCTAATAATCAAAACAACTTATTAAAAAACGGTCGACTTAAATACATATCAAAAGTTTGAAATTTCACGTCTCAAGCTTTTCTACCTCAGAAACGGCCTTTGCCAATACAAATGAGGTAAGTTTGTTTTTAGTATAGAAACTTTCATTGTTATTGGAAAATCAGTTTTAAATATGCATTCAGAAATAAACCTAAACTGTCTTTTTGATTGGATTCTTGAATTTTCTCTCGTTTACAATATAATTTATAGAATATTTTGCCCTCATAGCATTACCATAGTGTTGTAAAATAACACAATGGAAGGATCTATCCACAGAGTTCTTTAAAAATAATATGCAGAGCACACTACAAGGTTCGAAAGATACATAAAGGGTGTGATGCCGATTAAAGTTGCAGAATAATTTAATTAGTAAATGTCATCGCTTTAATAAAATAAAAGAATACCATATTTAAATAGACCAGGGTATTTAAGAAAATTATATATATAATCTTAAAAGTCATGACACAACACAATCGCATTAATTACCAGTTCACACTGCCTGAAGAAATTGGCGGAATAAATTAAAAATTTTTTCGCTAAACTCGGGTGATTTCCAACTACTGCCCACATTTTTATATAAATATTTATTCAAAATTAAATTAAATCTATTTTTAACTTACTAAATCTCATTCAAGCATGTAATAGAATGTATCGAAAAGTAATGGTGCAGCAAATCCACATAAGAGCTTATTAAAGATATCATCGCTATTGCTTGAATAAATCCTGCATTCTCACTCCATACTGCTAGCATGCCATCACAATTGAGAACACGAGATCGAATGCCAACACATATGGATAGTATTATTATTTTGATAAAAATAAGTAGTGTCATAATGCTAAGTCAAGCCACCGTTATAAGCACGCCACATTTGTTCAGACTCTAGAGAAAGGGAAGACTAATCAGACAAGGTGTATTACTACCTAGACCAGGCTAGTCCAGATATTTATAAACTAAATTTTAAACATGTTTATACACATTGAATTGGGTTTATCTAGATTGTGATTGGCCAGCAAAGATTTAACCAACCTGTCATAGTTATTGGAATTCCAAGTCTAATATCACAGGATGTATTTGTCAGAAAATAAACAAATCGATGAATCACGACTGACTGCGATATGCTATGACCTATCCTGTTGTAGCGTGGAAGTGGCATTGGCATGATGAGGCATTGATCTCACACTTCCGGCGCATTTTTTCGTCTTTCTACCAGATAGTAAAAAGAAAGTAACTGGACGAAATAAACTTCTGAAAGCAGTTTATAGATAGACTGCCACACCCATGTTGATTGCTCTATCTGATTAATCCAGTGATATTTACATATAGAATTGAAAGGACTTGTATTATGGACGGGAAATGTTTACGAAATTCGATTATATTGGAAATAACTGGCACTCGGGCATAGCTACTAAAGGTATGATCAGTAGGCGTTTTCCGTTACGTACAAAAAGGGAAAATGAAGACCTGGAAAATACTTTCTTAGTAGCGTATTTCAAGAAAGTTGTAAAGTTTTAATTAATTAATTTGAGGAAATTCGTAACCTACATATGAGACTTTTTCAGAAGTTTCCTAATATTTATTAAATAATTTCAATCGATTTTGCACACGCGTTTCAGAATTAGATTGTTTTTCTCTTTAAGTAATTTGATAATTTCATTGATTGCCATATTTTCTTATTTACCTTTCAAGTGTGCAATTTTTCTCTGGTAAATAATTATTAGTGCATGTGAGGCCGTATTGCTCTTTTGAATGTGTCCTTCATTTGTTTTATCATTTAAATATTGTTCGTTTTGTGATATTTCAAATACAATGAATAAATTTTACAAAAATACCATTTGCCATTTAAAATAGCACCAATATCAAACCGGTGTCGATAATCCGAGGGCTCAATTTAATATTCAAAATTATCGACATATGTAGCAAGAATGCAAGCTCTAAAAAAGGTTTTATTTACGATTTTTGGCCTACTTTAACATTTCGTGATTACAAATCCATGGCACAAAATTGTAATAATTTTATATAAATTTTCAAAATGATTGAATAACTGTTATTGCTATTCCAGAAATAATCAGTATTGTTCTATATGCTAACGTGCAGTTAAAAAACGTTTATGAAAAATGCATCTAAATCTGATCTGTGAGATAAATCACGTATCACATCTAAGAAATCTTCTAAGGTGTCAAATGTCAATGACATTTCATTCGCAAGAATACTTTATTGTTTTAGTCTTGTTAAATAGACAAATAAAATCGCATCCCTAATCATCTTTTTCAAGAGGCAAAGTTAAAATTCGCAGTGACAGAAACGTAAAATCAATGCTAGTTTGCTAGTAGCGCTTTTCAAAAACATACGGAATCCTTCAGAGTTTAGCATCTCTATTTTGCATGCATTAAAAGGGGGCTGCTTAAAAGAAAATATAAGGTCCGATAATAGCTAATTGGTTGCGACCATAAAATATCAAGAATATTTTATCTTCATTTATGAAAATCAGTTTACCTGCCTACTAACTGCCTTGATAGCTGGTCTCCAAAAGAAACGATGACCTCTCACACTCTTAATGTCTTAAGCATCTGACCTTCGTATATAACCGTAGTTTTCAGAAAATAACATTAAATGACCATTTAATTTTCATCAAATGGGGTTAATATTCCCCGCAAATGCCAAGTATGCAAGAATGCAAATAAGATATTTAAATTTATAAAAGACCTGGTTATAAATAAGAAAGTCTATGTAATTATTAGAGGTCATTCAGTTTAAAGCAATAATTTCTTTTTAAGTTAATTTTTATGATTTCGTTTATCTAGAAAATTCTGAGATTAGGATGCTTAAAATACAAAAAACCGAGAGTGATAATGGTCAAAGAGACATATTTTAAGGAAATATTCTTTGTTTTAAGCGAGCATTTTTGCTGTTGTATTTCTCCAAATATGGATTACATTAACAACTGCTGAGAGTTCAAATATAAATTTTAGGAGTCTAATAAATTGTTATCTTGGCGTAATGGTTCGTTTTTACCTTTTTTCAGATGCGCTTTACTAACATGAATCCCCCAACACTAATAATATATCTCCCAGTTATTGTGTTTTGACATGAAAATTTTCTATTAAATAGGTTGATCATTCTTAGCCATGAAGGTCTCTTTCAGATATAATCTAAAGTGGCTACCACAACTGGCTATCATAAAATGTAACCATAATCAAAACCATTTGATTGATAATTTTATTAGCGTCTTCTAAAGTTCTTCAGGATTTATTTTTGCTCTGCTACGATACGTTGAATTTTTTCAAGGAGTAAATCTCATTAAACATATCTGTCTCTCTTTAACAGTGTCTACTCTCAGTTGGTCTCAAATTGTTATTTGTATTATGATAATTTTTTATCGATAAAATTCAACTAGAGTGCATTCCATTATCAGAGAACAGAAAATTGTACTGTAAACAAGATGAGCATGAGTTGATCCCCAAGTTTTAGCGGCTGTCTATTGTGTGCAGTGGGATGACAAGATTTTAAAGTTTAAACTTGATCGAAAAGAATATCATCACTTAGAAATGGGAGCAATTGAAATTCAGAACATTTTTTGTATCAACAAAACCAATTGTTAATGAAATTGCAGAATGCTGTAATGGAGATAAATTTAAGGAGAGTTTCAAACAAAAATTGGCTTTTTGCATTTTAAAGTAAAGTTCGCATCCACTAACGTACCCCCAAATTATATTTATAAAATATGTGCAGAATCAGTTTATTGGCTAAGGGAATAGCAACAATAAGAGGGGAACTGAATGCATTTTAAGTTTAGAATAGCGTCTCTTCCTGTTCTTAATTACATCGTGTTGTCTAGCAATTATTCTGATAGATGAAATGGGAGAGATGCTAATCATGCTCATTTAGCAGTGCATAAAGTGTTTTCATGGAGCTAAATTGTCTCACTCACTCTTTATTTGACAACACACTTAATGGTTTGAGTCTAGTATACGTTGGCCTATCTGCGCCTTTGAGGGTGTTCATCAAGAAGAGTATATGGTTTGATCTATCGGTTTACATGATTATAGCCATTTTTAACTCCTTGTATCTTCCTATTTTGTATAACTCAGCAAAATCTCACCCAAATACACTTTGGCTGACCCTTTTCTGCCCTTCTTGTTGTTTAATTTATGGTTTTTAGTTATTGGATATCAAGTTTATTTAATTTGGCCATAGCACGAAAATATTTGCTTTATTCGCACTTTCTGCGTTATGTAGATTTTTCACTTTTTCCGATCCACTTTTCTTAAGACGTATGTGACATCCTATTATAATTCCTCACAACCACCCATAAAGCCTACCCATAGATATTAATCAGTCTGTCGCTTTGTCGGGCAAGTCGTATCAAATCGTTTATAAGATGTATCTTAACTGGTAAATTTTATTGATAAATCTGATTCATTTTCAAATAACTCCCTTTAGATCACAACGTCTAACATAAATTAATTTGTTACAGAAATAGAGCCCATTGGACGGAAATATCTAAAAGCTCTTTTCTCTCAATCATAATTATTAAGTAAAAATGAACAAAGGGATTTGGCTTATATCATAATATACTATATATTTCATTCGTGAAAGATATTACTTTCTCTTATCAACACAAATCGCCAAATTATAATTCGAATTATGAGACAGTATTGACTCATCGACTTGATTAAAAATAGCCGAATGGTAAATTTTGAAATATTATATTGTAAACTCATTTGCACGAATATGTTCTTTTACGACAAAAAAGAAACTTTCCATTTTCAGATTAACAATTTTAAAATGTCCTTTGTCTGAATTAGTTCTATCTGGCTTCTTTGATTAAGAATAAATAAACTGTTCTTTTTGTTTGCGGTGAAATTGGCATATGAATCAATAACATTCTCTACTATCACTTAGTAGTATTTAGAAGATGCGTCTACCTCATATAAACTCTGATGTCCTTAATTATTCATCAGGGCATTCCAGGAAAAACGTACCACGGCTTAGAATTCGTTTCAGATTTTTTACACGGTTAATTTGAATCCTTCAGTTGGAAATAATTTGTTGTTAATTCCTTGCTCAAATTTTCCTGTAAATACGAGAATTTTGAGTAAGGATGGAAAACCTCTAAAATATGTTGTTTAATTCTGATTTTGTTTAAGTGTTGACTAAAATCTACATTAGAATTTAACTTAGCTCGTAAAGGTGCATCCAAAAGCAATATTGTTAGGAATATTTCTTTGCGAATTGTATATAATGTGACTAAAACCCCACAGATTTCGAGAAAGGAGAGGAAATGGGTCATCTATGTCTCTTATAGTCAGCCTGTCTTAGAAATGCCAAATCAATACGGTAAGATGACCCAAGAAGGATATTTGAATTTGTAACAGCCAGCTTAGAGATAATTAGATATTCAGTTTAGAAAATAAGTCACCTAAGGAACGTTAAAAAGTATCTAAATTTTGTGTTCATAAAGAAGAGTGGAAAATATGCTGAATTTAACTCGTATTCGTCAACTTCCGTAGATATATTTCAAAGTTTTTCTTCCTTCTCCGTTTTACCACTCCAAATTTCCAAATTCTTTACTTTCTTGATTCAAATGTCTTCAATTAATTGAACGGTTTCTACGTGAAACAGGCGGATCTGCAAACTACATCATTCCAATCCAGATAATTTGCACTATCTAATCCCAAACCACCTAGGCAAAACCCAAGTATTTAAACGCTGTTTATATTTTGCTTAACGCCACATTAATATGCAAGACAGAAGGTACATTCTTTTGAAGTAGGTTAAACTGACTGGCTCCAAATTTTTAAGATGATGCTTTTCTTAACATTTCTTGTTGCTAATGTAAAGGAGCTTTAAAGCCTTTCGGAATAGCTGATTATGACGCAGTATTGATAGTATTGAAAGGTTGAATTGCAGCGAACTGGTATTGGAAAAGTTATATCCTGCGAAAATAAAATATAAATGAATGTGGCAAAGGAATTCTTAAAAAAGCACGGGCTTCTTTTCAGTCTGACATTTTGATTTCTACATTTTTGTGTTATGAAATATTTAATATCTTAGTTACACTTGAAAGTCCAAGCGAAAGTTAAACAGTTATTTATGTGAAAAGTGGATGACTCCAAAATCATGTGAAAACATATCATCGGGATTTTCCAAACAAGGAGGTAGATGATGGAAAAAAAGGATAAGTCTGGTGGAATTTTGACTTGTAGGAATATTTGACATTGTTATTCTAAAATTGGATGAAAGAGGTTCTCCGAATTCCCCGGCTTTCACTTCTACTACCTAATCTATGATTTTTTCTTTTTTTATTGCCTTTCGATTCCAGCCCGTTTGGATGTTTCCTAATGATAAATTTTAAGCTTTTTTCCCTGTACGTTTACGGTATGTAAATGTTGGTTTTCTGCTACTAATTAATTTTTCACGTTGTCCCTTTATTATTTCACTAAACAGAAACATTTTTCTTAATAAAGCTGAAAATGACAATTTATGAGTAGTTAATAGTTAATTTTATCTGAACTATCTAATATCGACTAGGACAAGGTATTTCTAGATATTATTGAATCAAATCCAACTACTTTTTATTATCAGCCTAAATAAATTAGTGGAACTGATAAATACAAGCTAAGTTTTAAATTAAAAAAATTATCTGTGGTTTAAACGATCCAAAATGCTTTTTTATGTGTTCATTTTTAAAATAGTGCCAAAAGAAATATTGCCGAATTTCTATAATAATACAAATTACAAGCTGACCAGTCTAATTTTAGGTTGTATTTAGGCTTTGCATATTTTTTGCATGAAATCTGATAATGTCAGTCATGCAAGGTAGATATATACTAGGCTAAAAATATTTGGAAATGAAATACTTCATGGAGGTTTTTTCGGTAGTTTCAGTTTTTCTACCTGCACTTTTACGAGGAATATGGAAAGAGATAGAAAAGTGACTAATGTCGGTGGGCCTCTCAATCTGTGAATTTGTATGTGTCAAAAAAGTCTATTTGCACGTTTCGTGAATTCATGAAATCTAAATTTCACTGGCTTTACTTAGGGGACACCAGATTACTGTCAGTAAATTAAATTAAGGGGTGGTACCAACATAGAAAAAACAAAGTCTATTTTATTAAAAATTCAAAAAAGGAAATAAAAGGTTCCTGAAAGTTGAATACTACAGTTTACACAGTTTAATTATGTACATTAAAGGTATACTATTTGCTATTCGATATTCCTTTAAATTTTCTAAAATTGATGACTTCTACTTCCATATGATAGATTAAATTTAAATTTTCATTAATTTTTATAACTCAAGGTTTGAGAAAATAATGGCAAAAACGAATAATATTTAATGTGCACAAAACAACCTTTAAGGTAGGTGTGTGATTCTATAGTTACAAGCTCCTATGACCATATCATAAGCATAAATTTCGGTTTTTTTCTAGAGATCTTAATATGTCAAAATTTAGACTGAATCTGGTATATTTGCCGTGAGAAGTTAAAATAATAAAAAATTCATCACTATGTTTATTTCGGCAAAACTTTGCGTTAATTGAGCATAAAGGTAAAAAAGGAGCCTTTTGCTGATAATCAAACTGCTAAAAAATAATGATGGAATATTAAAAAAACAAAATATTTTGCCAATACAAGCTTATTTTCTTCAACCATTTCCACGAATGACCCCATCATTTCAATTATTTCAAACCATGAAAGTGTCAGGAGGGAATCATTAATCTAATTCACCACAACTTTTTATTCTGTTCTCTGATCAAAGACCAAATTGAGAGATGTGCATTTTATTTGAGCCATTCCTAAAGGCTCGGAAATGAAGAAAATACAAAATTTCATTGGTTTTAAAAGCGGATTCTAGGAAGAGCATGTTTTTTAATAAAAGTATTATTTTGGCTAAAGGCAGGATTACTTATCTACCTGCTTATTTGTAACGATTTACAAATGAAGGAAGTTGACATCAGGTAAATTGAATAAAATTGACTGGATAACAGGAAATAACTATTGCAGGTGCTTTCAACCGAAATCCAAGGCATTACAAATGCAATTATACCTCCAATGAGAAAGTAGAGAATTCACCCCTTCAGAAGGTACCTGAAACAAAATTCCAAGTTCCACTGAATACTCCTATTCGACTCTCCTATTTTCCTTTACTGAACCTTACGCTGTTTGGTAAATCCATGATTAAAGCAAGTTAAGGCGTTTTTGCTTTATTGCACGTTACTATTTTAAGCATTTCCTCATTTCATAACTTTGTGAGCAATTTTCTTATCTGATGCACTTAAAATATTTAAATAATACTTATTATGGTAAATTTAAGTAGAAATTAAAAGTAAATTATGAATATAAAATTAGTCAGACAGATTTAAAATGTTGAAATTAACTGCAATATTTTACTAACATTAGTATATTATTTAATTTCATATTTTATTAGTCACAGCCATCCTCACCAGTTTACACTTTTCCAAACAATAAACACTTCATCCGAAAAAGAATATTTTTGCCTGCTTAAAAAAAAGAAAATATTGTATCCTTTAATAATAAAAAAATTCCTTTATTTCATTTACATAGCTCAAATCAGAGAGAATATGTGAATTATGGTTCGAAATGGGAATGCATAAAATTGCACACGAAACAGATGCCTTGTTTATTTAGAGGTCACCGCAAGCGGTAGGAAAAGCATGATAAGGCCCATTCGTTGAATTAAGAGGTGGAAGAGAAAAGGATTTGGTTAGTGAGTACCTGCATTGAGTACTTGTCTCGGCTGTACAATCTAATGAGGAACAGATTGATGTAGCTTGACAAGATAATCCACAAGAACAACCAGTTGTTGTGCATGAGGTGCAGAGATCATTTTCAGAGAAGAACCTTGATTGTTTCTTGCAGCATTTCTTTTGCAAAATGGACTGAAAATCTTTCATTTCTTTTGCTTCTAACGTAACCATTATTCTCGGGTTATAATTAAATCCTTTAATGGTATCATCTGTCGAGTCTTTTGGGGAAAGTGGCTCTTGTGTACCGCTGTTTTGCAAGGCTTCTTCGATAGGGATCGATCGCTTCCTCATATCCGACTTCTTATACGTGATTGAAGCCTTTATAGACGTAGGTGACTTTTCATCACTTTTATTAAAATTTTGATTGCGATGGCATCCAGCTCTTCGTTTAAAATCAATTTCTTTTAGTAAAATCTTCATTTGCTTTTCATCCGCGCGGCTAGTTTGCTGTATGGCATGATGCCTTATTAAGGAGCGCGTTTGACCCTGCCGGGAGTTATACTGATTTTGAGAATCCTCTTGGGAATAAGATTTACTCCCGTGGCATCGGCCACTGGCAGTATTTGATGAAAAAGAACAGAGCATTCGTCGAAGGGCAAGAGCAAATCGTTGGTTTAACCAACAGTGAAATACGAATGTGCAATCACTTTTCAAGGCTAAAGCAAGATGTATTAGAGCTCGGACAAGACTCATTTCGTGACTGGGTCTAGATAGAAGGCCGACATGTGTAAAAGCCTGGTAAATGACAAAAGGACTTTGACAAATAAAGAAGGCCCCAATAAGACAGAGAGTTAAAACTGTCATTCGAGCTTCCTCACGTAAAGTGTTACGGAATTCAACACCACCACGTATGCAATGTTGTCTGACAAAGCGACCAGACATTTTAACAGCAGAGAGAAGATAAAAACTGGTCAGACAGAGACACACAAATGGGAGAATAAAAAATAGGACGAAGTACACCAACCATGATTGTACTTTTTCAAAGATTACTAGATATCTCGGCCACTTGTCTTTCGATGGCGAAACAGGAACGAAAGATTCCAAACTGTACGTCTGATTTATATCAAATTGGGGTAGATTGATATCATTTTTCTGCAACATAAAAAGAAGACATATGCGCTAATTAAGGGTAGAAACTGTTTAGATACTTTATTTACATTATCCAACCTAAAATTATGATATTTATTTTGAATTTTTCGTAAAATATGCTGAAAGTGGAAGAAATGTGGAAAATTGCCTAATTTTGTCGGAATCACAATTTTATTTGTTGTAATCGTAATATGTTGTTGAGTGCTGGGTTAAGATGATTTCAAGATTTTGAAGATATTCTAAAATCATGGCGTGCCTAAAGCAAATTTGTTCAAATTCGCTGTTACTTTTTGAAGCTATCATATAAAATTTTTTGATTAAATTAAAATATTTAAACATGTTAGTAACTTTAATTTTAAATATTTCATAAAAAAATAATTCGGTCTCGCTATAAAAAGGTTTCTAGCTGATTAAAACGAATCAAAGATAAAAAATACTTGGAATTTCAAGGTCACCAATATTTTGTATGATGTTGAATTGAAAGTATCGTTTCAAATCGAATAATAGCAACGGGTTAAAAATATTAAAACTTCAACATAATATAGCAAATTATGCTCATTGTTTAGTAAGTGAAGGAATACTTTAAAGAATATAATTTATTCATTACATAGTAGACACCTGTGTGCGTTAGAATAATTTAAAAAATGAGTGACATTATTTTTATAATAAAAAGACAAATAAGTTTTTGTTAATAACTGAATAAAATAAAATATCTGTTTAAAATGGCCAACTAAAAAACATGTGTACGAATTAATTTACGGCTGCTTAAATATAATAGGGGAAGTAGCAATTCAGATTTTTGAATAAGCTGAGTTCACTATCAAGGTCATACGAATAGCTAAACGTGATATTTCTAACAGAAAATATCCAACTAAAGTTAGAATTTCTGACTTTTTTCAATTTTGATAAAGTTATATTTTATTGATATAGTTCAGGCTTTCAGCGTCAGTGTAGTTTTTTTGTTAATTCTACGAGAAAATCAGGGGAATCAGTTTCTATCATTTTAAATTTCACCATTAACTGCCATTTATTGAACGTAATCAGATAAGTCATTCTACTCACTCGAAAGGTTAACTGAAATGCACTTTCAAAATATGCCTCACAAATCTACTTTAAAATAATAACTTGCCGAATTTTTCATGAGTTACATTTACCTACACAATAATAGTATTTGTAATAATTTTCCTAAATATGTAGATGTTTCAGTTAAAACTTTGTTGAATGACCCAAAATACTTTTCCATCCAATAGGAAGAATTTAGAATTCCTTGCTGTTATTAACATTCAAGGACTTTTCAAGTTTGAAAAACCATGAAAAAATTAGTTATTTATCAAGCCAAATTCGTTTATAAGTTAATTGAAAAGGCTACAATTACTGTCCAAAATACAGAAAAATGTTTTGCACAAATAAACCGATTTTAATAGTTTTAGAGCTCGAAAGGTATACGATTTCGATTAGTTTTTATTTATATTACTTCAACATGAGAATAACATAAATTCAAATTTGGTCCAAATGTAAACAAATATATAATTAAACGTCAAACTACAACTATTAAAATTTATTTTATTAACTCATTTATTAGGTTCAACATTATCTTAAAATAGAATAATGAAATTTATTGAAAAATGCCAATTATGATAAAATAAATGTCTTGTTTTCTTAGTATAACCTTTTGCATGTCAAAATCGAAGACGTAAGGAGTTCACCAACTGAGTTTGTTTTCCACTTTTGAAATACAGAGCGGCACTCTTCATTAATGATAATAATAAATAAACTGATTTTTATACAGAAAGAATTGTATCATGTAGATAAACCTAAAATTTAGGATCTAGGAGAATACAGAATTGTCTGATGTTATGGTGAATTTGGGCATTTTGAGATTTTAAAATTAAATTTTTAATTTGCTTTAAATTGAAGTAACAAATTTAATTTTAATGAAAACATAAAATTAATAAACGTGTCTTTTTTCAAAAGATATCAAATTTAGAACACTATTTTTGTTCATGATAGATTTAAATATCACTGGTTAAGCTTTATATGAATTATCTTAATACCATTAGCTAATTTAATGTAATTATAGAGGAGGTGAGATAATCGTTTTTGGCCCTAGTAAGTAATATTAAGTAAAACTTATTGTTATAGAGGGCCTATGCTCTACAATGCTCTACAGTGTAAAAATCAAGAACAGATGGGACTGCTGTGCAACCAGACGAAAGTGAACTAGAGGAAATTATGAAAATACTAAGGAAAGTAAACACTTCGTCTCGCAAACAAGAATCTAGTAAAATTTTAAACAACTTACTTTTAAAACTACCTTTTAGTTGAATGTTTCCAAAAACCTCAGTTACTAACGGTTAAAAGACTAATAGGCCATACCCACAACTGAAATTATGTGGAAATCCTCGTTTACAGCCGAATTCCCCAAATACATCCTTTTTCGCATCTCAATAAACATTTTGGTGAGATATTTTCATTCAAGCTGACATGATATTAAGTCCAAAAATAAGCAGTTGCGATAATTATCACGTTAGTGGATTTTGAACCTTGATAAATTGTAAAAGTATACCTTAATGCTGTGACTGTGAGTCCGAACACTTTTTATTTAACTTTAATATGAGTAAAGTGTCCTACCTTTAACATAGAAATAATTTTAATTGAGTTGTCTTTTCATCAGAAAAAATTTTTCATATTTACAAATGCTCAAAAACATTATTAATCCTGTACCTTGGTAACATGAGTGAAAACAGTACATTCTTCGCCTTTAAAATTATTGGATTGGGGGGTAGGAAATTTCAAATTAATAATTATTATTAGGGATTAAAAACCATCAATAAATTTCTTTTCAATTAATAAAGAAACTAATCATAGTTTAAAAAATAGTAAAAAAACTACCCTAAAGCATCTAAGCAAGTGAATTTATTCAGTTTTAAATGAAATGAATGGAAAATTTTTAAATGCAGAAAGCAGCGTTTTTTAATCTCGATTTATAAGAAAGTATGCAAAATTTACAATGAATAAATAATACTTTCTTTTAGCAAAATTTCAGTAAATATTGCTCAGGTTCACATGGAAATTACGAAAGAATGGCTAAATTAAAAAGCGTTCTTATTTATTATTATATACGTAAATATATGCATATCATATAACTCCTTAATATTAAAATAAACACATATTATTGCATTAAATCATAAAATAGGCATTAAGGATTAATTTATAAAGATAAAATTTGGTTTATATTGTAATAGATGTAATTCCAATAAATTTTTAATACGTTGAAGATTATTTCAATTATTAGCAATTCGTTTTGTACAAAGGTCAATTAATTCATTTAATGTAGATACAAGTTTTAAATACGGGATACACATTTCTTTATAATATTTAATTCGGTAAAAAAATCATACGAAATGCTCTGCAGTTCCGTTGAATAAAGCCTGTTTGTGTTTTGCCGTCTTCAGATTAAATATGCTTGCATTTAAAGTTTTACTGATATCTGTTTCTAAACGCACACACAAATTAATTTTGATTTTAGAAAAAAAGAGATCAAGTATTTTATAAAAAATTTGAACTTATAACTATATTTTAATGTGAAATTCAACCACCCAACGTGAAATTACTTTTCAAAATGGAAACGACCCTTCACATCCTCTTACGCTTTCATGCTTGGTTATCAAACTGAAATTAACTTACAAATTTATTAAAAAAGTGGAAAAAACCATCACCATCTTTGTGGAAATCACCGGGATCTTCTTGGTATCTTTCCGTTTGCATTATATCTAGTACCAGAGTGGGAATTGTAAACAATACTGATAAAATAAAAATCACAGAAACAACAATTCGTCTGTGTTTTTCTCGTATCTGCTTAGCTTTGAAGGGTTTACTGATGGCAATGGTTCTTTCAATTGCCTGTGCTGTCATAAGCCAATTCGAGGTGAAAAGAAATCCAAAAAGACATCCGTGTAGAGCGGGAGAAAATTTTTGTGCTTTGAAGAAGGATTTTGATGAATAATCCAAAGACAGTATAAAAATAAATATTAGACTGAGCAGATCCACAAATCCCATGCATTTCAGATAGATCAAGGCGGTAATTCGTACTAATTTCTTGCGGTGTAGTAGAATGAGGGTAAAAATAAGAGCTCCCATACTAATGAGACATACTGCTGGTGTAATTATATGTCGAATAACTTGCACAGGAGTTAATCTGCCACTTCCACCACCATCGTCAATAATACCAATCGTCTCTGGGCTCAAATATTCCAACTTCTCCGATGCAAAGAGAGTTAAGTTCATTTGTTTGAAGTAAAGCTGATAAAGAATAAGGTTATTTTTCATAAAACTACAAGAACATTCTTCACGTCCAATCAGCAAATTTCCTTCTAACCTATGGGGCGACAACTTTCCCTCGGCCAATCAGATGTATGTATTTCTGTGATTATTTAACATTTCTTACTCGTCGATGTGACTGGTTAGATATTAACTGTACTTATTTTTCCTCTCTTTTGTCCGTTTAGTGCATTTAGATTTAATTTGATTCTGAAAGAGGTGCTATACTAAATATAATAAATGATAATATGTAAATCAACATGTAGATCTGATTTTAAATTAAGGACGATCCTGTTCACTTAATAGGTAGTTCGCTGCACCGAAATTCAAAATTCAAATTTTATTATTATTCTCCTGGATTATTGATCAGATTTTCGACTTATTAACCATTTAATTATGATAGTTGATCGGGCCTCTTTAGTTAATGTCCTCTTTTAGAGGTCAAGTAATTAGCAAAAAGTTAACACAGCAAATGTGGTAGAGTATCTAAATCCAAAATAAAAATGAAGTAATTATTTTGACGCTCTCGTTTACTTCTCCTTTACTGCATTGCAGTCGCTTTCGTGTTATGAAAAATCGCAAATTATTTAAATTTATACAAATTTTTTGAATTTTAAAGCCATTTAGTTGTTCAACCAATAAATGATCAATGAATACTTTTTCAGTGAGGATGTCGAAATATTGAATTTCATGAATGTGTAAACGTAATTTTGATCCATTAAAGAAATCATTCTTACATTTCCTGGATCAAAGTTTAAAATTTACAGTTACCAGTTAGGAGTAGGTTAAAATATCAAAAGTTCATTTAAGAAAAGTGCAGGTATTTTAAGGCCTCCTATTGCAATTTGCTGAATTTATCCATTACAGATTAAGGATACTTGAGAAGGTTTTGCCGTAGATTCCTCTTTAAAACATAAGGAAGTGGAGGGAGAGATGCAAATGCACCGATTTTTGAGAGCAAAAATTTAAATTCCCCTGTTTTTTTCACAGTCACAGCCAAACTGATTATTGCTAGGAAAAATATAACAAATGAAATTGTGCAAAGTTAAAGAAGACGGTTAGGCTACTGCTGTCATTACTTCCACTTAGTTTAGATAGCATGAGCAAAGTTATACAGCTTTTAAATCCAGCAGAAAGTTATAACTTAGCAGAATGCTTTCAAATACAGAGGAAATTATACCTAATACAAATATGGCAAAGTTGATTTATTTTTCACGGATCAAATTAAATTTTCCTAAATATACATATAAGTGATTGTGTAACCACTCTTCATGTATTTTCGGGAGTTTTTTACGTTAATATAAAGCAAAATGTCTATATTGGGATTACCTAAAATTGTCGAACAAGAATCAGTACTTTGCCATAGCCTCTTCTAAAACATACTTCCTAATCCGTTAGTTCGCACTTATTTAGAGCAGTAAACTTGAACACTACTGATAACATTTGAGTTAATTTATAAACTGTCTTACTTCATTAATTACTGTAATTCGCTGAAAATCGCATTGTGCAATCTATTTATCATGGCGAACGCTAAAATAAACTCATAAGGAAATAACGAGCATGCAAAAAATATTGCAGATGGTGGATTTCAGATTATGGCATAAAACATTAATTAATATTATATACCAACTGATAAAAGTCCCCTGGAAATTTAGTGTCTCCCCATCAAAAAATCTGTGGCATTCTAAATTAACATAATCACTTAAAAATGTCCACATTTTCTATATGCACAACCTAATGGCTAAGATCAGCACGAATCAGGGTTCCAACGACCAAACAATTCGAAATAGATAAAATACTATTGAGTTCAGTAATGCTGTGCGTGCACTACTAATTGGTTATTCTAAAAATCTAAAGTATAATTTTATTTCTCGTCAGGAGTTTAAATATTCTCTAATATTTCATCCATGTCTCTAAATGTAAAGAGAATGGTCTGACAATACCACTGGTAAAATCGATTTTTTTCAATGCCGCTTTTTAGGTTCAAGCAAATCCACTTTGACTAAACTGAAAGATTACCCACATTTAAATAACTCTTTGAAAATGACTCTAATTTGGATTTGTAAAATATGATAATGATTTTTAACAATGTTTTAGCCATTAAGCTAAACTTTCATTTAAATTTCCACTTTTTAAATAGTTAAACAAATCATTTACACGCTTTATTGTGTTATAAAATTATTTTTCTCATATATGGATACTTAAAATCATCTCAAACTAAGATTACTGATCTGTCATATTCTGCTTCCAATGGTAAATTTGTTTAGTAAAATCCATCCGATTTACCGCTGCCGATTTAGGAAACTTAAAACATTTAACTGTTTTCATTAGTATGTATGTCCCTCCTAACACAACTGCTATTTAGGTATAAAATCAAAGTGAATTATTAGCTTTTCTTGCGGCAAATTTGATCACATTAAAAATTTGATAAAATTAAAATTTTACAAAATTTGTTTAAAATTGAAGGATAATTGAGAAGTTGAAATCTTTGATAGACATTCAGCTTAAAAATGCAAGGGACCCAATGTATTTATTTTATAAGCTCAAGAAATTTTGAAACATGATTAATTATTGAACTTTCGATTATCTATGCTTATTTTAAAACTTATTTATTTTAATATAATACTCAGTAGAAAATGAAACTATCTAGATCATTGCTGAACCATTAGTCATTTTGCATGTCCTTCATCGTAAATCATTACTTTTTTAATCATCAAATATGTAGATAATTTAATATTTTTAGATGTTTCATTATATTTACTGATATTTTTGGAACAAATATCCATTATTACATTCAAATTTAAATCTGCTTTTACCTTAGCTGATTTTTTCCTCAATAGTTAGGTATATTAGAATGTATTAATGAAATTCATACCCTTTTAAATTTACATGGGCCATAATTTTGTAAAATGCCCGTTATGGATACTGATAAAGTTAAAAATAAAGGCGTTTTTCATTTCCTGCTCCAACTTTTTTAAATTACTTAAACGCATTGTTGTTATCAAAATGCCAGATAGTTGATTTACTTATGTTTCAAGCACATCTAATGTACCGGATATTGAATATTGTACTTTGATTATTGTAATGCAGGTAAAACGTCACAAAAATAAACATCTCTAGACAGGGATGAATGTCAAATATTTTCTGTAGTTGTAATTGATTTCCCTAAAATTGGACAAAATATTAAGCAAAATTTATAATTTATGGCCTCTGTCTAAGTATTCACCTAAACGATAAATCATTCGTGATGAAATATCACCCATTTGGTCAAAATTTAGTTCGCACTTTTAAGAAATTTTATTAAATTTTTAGTATTTCACTTAAGGTTAATAATCACAAGACTTATAAACATTTGAATGCCTTAAGACGTTTAAGCTAATTTAGTGACTGTTTCCTAAAAGCTATAAGTCTTTATCTGTTAACGAGAACTATATCACTGACTTATTTTTTGAGGTGGTACGTCTGAAAGAATAATAATAGTGACTCATCTGTCTAGTCAGTGCCTCCTGTACTATTGTTGAAAGGAAAACGAAGTAGTAAGACATACTTAAAGACTTTGTTCTGTATTTGAAGGTTGTATACATCTTTAAGCAGTGAAAGTTGCATTGTCTAAAAATAGATAACTTTACTGGGGCCTTTGTTAAAATACTATTTGTCTGAAATGAGGCAAAATAGTCTAATCAAATTCATTCACTTGTTGACAAAATTCATTTTGCTGAAGTTTGTTATTGCCAATTAGAAAATAGATTTAGCTCTTGACTAGTCATTAGCCTGAAAATATTATTTAGTGATTGAGCATGGATATGCAACGTGAATAAAATTTAAGGGAAAATAAGCGTAGGATTTTGAATGGACTCATTTATCAAATTGGAACAAAATTGAGACTGACGCAAATATTATTTCTGTCACAAATTTTTATGCATCAAATCTGAATGCGTCTACAAGTGAAGCCAATCAAGTCTTTCGACATTTTGTCTACCCTGCTTTCTCATATTTTTGATGGTGGCCTCACCCATTATGTCGACAGTGATCCTTAATATTAGGCATTTATTTTATCATTGATTTGAATTTAATTGATGTTCTCAATCAAAACCTGCTAATTGCATATGAATTTGTTGTATGAATTATTCTTCTGAATGCGTATTTATAGTGTATAGCGTTATTTGGTGTATTTGGGAGTGGTAGTTTAGACTCTCCGCAATAAACATTTAGCCAATCCAGTCTTAAAAGGTTGAAATTTATTACCGTGTACATTTCAGTTAGTAGATGGAAGAGCTAATTGTATGCCACGATGACCTCTCATTGAACAAATTAAAATTTCTCTTCCCATGATCCATTTACTTATTCAAAATTGTAAAAAACAGTTACCAAGTTTAGTTATAGCACTCATTCATCTCAATAAATTTGGTTTAATTATTTTCAATCCTTATTGGGACGTTAACTCATAATTCAACGTAAACAATCCTTATTGAATGAACATTAATGATTATGCCGATTTGTATTTTATTTAAAACTCTACGAAATCTGACATTCAAGTAAAATTTTGGAATTATTGTATATTTGTATTTACTAAAGTCAACTATTAATTGACAAACGGTAAAACCCAAACGTATTTGAGTGATATGATTATTCTTCTCAATGTTGAAAATACTTTTGATATTTAAGATAACTTTATTATCACATAATCGATTACAACAGTGTAAAAATAAAGTTTTACAAACTCACTATTATGAATTGACTTTTAGTTATCTTATTAAATGTCGCATCTCAAATTATATATCAAAAATCAAATAAATTTTAAAAAATAATCTAAATGATAGATAAAAGTAGCAGTATTATTATTTTAATGCCATTATTATACAAAAGTTTTGTTAAGTAGATGATATTATCCATTACAATGGAAATTGAAATATTTCTACAAAAGCTTTGTCTTGTGACATCACTATAAATGCAACTTTCCCGACAAAAATGGTGACTTTTGAAAGTTTAAATAACTTCGATAAGAGTATGTTAATTTCTACGCCTGGAAATGGAAAATTTATTTGAACAAAGGAAAATGAAGACGCACTTCCTTCAAAAAAGACCATGCCATCTGTTACTAAAAAAATCGAATTTAGGATCCTAAAGCGCAATCAATAAATAAAAATATGGTATATTTGTTTGTTTAAAGATTACATGATCATTTAATTAACATGTATTAAATTCATACAATTTTATTCGAAACTCGCATCTGACGTGTTTTTCTGACATGAAATCTAATTTAAACATAATTTTTGAGTTAAACTCTTGCATGTTATTTGAGAAACATCTGTTTTCTTAATGACTTTGATCATAGAAGTGTAATAAATTTTATTTTTTTAAATGGCGAATATTCTTTAATAGAGTAGCGTATAAAGCACTTACCAAAAAAATACCCCCTATCGTTTTTGAATTGTTCATATATAATGTACGGCTATGTCTAACAGATGAAAGGTATCTAATCTTTTCAGTTATTCAAATCAGCTAAAAAATTTAAATTTATTTTCAACTGCAATAGTCTGTTAATATTAGGAAAATTAGTCAATTTTCCAAAACAAAAAAGCATTTTGGGAATGCATCTAATCTACGATAAATACTGATTCTATTAATCTTGTTGATGTTGTTGTATCTATTCAAACTGTGAAGTAAATATAAGTAGCTTAAGAGATATCATCTCTGGAAAGGCAAGTGAGTTCGATTTTTCTTCCCTGTCTATTAAGATGCCTCTTCCCAGCTGAGATATAAAGTGCTTGCAAGTATACGCTGAAAAGGGAGGTATTTTGTAAATAAATAAGTGCTCACTCTAGAGTACACACCATCCAATTTAAAAATCTCACCGTTGAATATTTAATTTTTAAGAGATAGCATCCCAAACTGTAAAATTCCATTTTTTGTTTAGGGACTAAAATCAACCTAGCAATGAATCCTAGCTCGGTCTCCGCTTCACTTCTCACTTTTACTTATTTTACTGATTATCTTTGTCTGCAGTAACTTCGTTGAGGATCAAAATAATTCTCATCTTTAGGTGCTAAAATAGACTTTCCAAAATTAGAACTCCACAACTCAATTATTTGTCACTTATTTCTCTCCTTATGAGTAAAAAATTCAAAAACAAGCGCCAAACAATAATAAAAAAATCACTCTCTTCGTCCCGATTAGAAATACTGAAATTTATAAGTTTCACCTAATATGCCATATTATTACAGTCAAAACTTTGAGATAATTTTTTTAAATTTTATAAACAAGTTAAAAGAGTGGCGTTTCCTTTAATTTTCTCTTCAGGGGTATATAAAATTTTTACTTCCAAAATTAGTCCAAATGTGCGTCAAATGAAAATAAAGTAAACAGAAAACTCTGTGAAATAAAAAATGGGGGAATGAAAATTTTCGTTCAGTAATATGCAGTTCTGAAAACTTAATATTTTTAAATGATAATATTTTACACCGCTTTACACTGCATGGAGTATTATGATCCATTTTATCAAATAAATAAATTGCACTTCCTGATTGCTAACACTGACACATTTCGAGTTTAATAAATTATCTATTTTATTAATTTATAAAAGCCAGAAATATTTCGAACAGGTTTCAAGTCTGAACGAAGTTGCATGAGTAATTATCTGAAGCAAAGGAGCATTTAATGTCCGAATTCACAAATCGATTAAGAAAACCTAGAAGGGACAAACCTAGAAGGACAAAAGATATGTAAATGTTTCATACCTAAGTGATCGACAATAAATGTAATATATTCCAATAAGGACCATTACGTTTGATTGTATAGTGCAAATTTAATAAAGATTTAAAGTAATTGAAGAGTTCTTTAAACAGACTATTATTGAAATGTTATTTCACTCCGTATATTACTTCGATGCATTATTCTCCCATAAATCCTCGTATATTTGTAAAAAGTCGTTCAATTTTACCGCCAAATTTCACCATTTTTTGCACATTTATGAAAATTTTCAGCTAAATCGTCCCATATTAAGTGCTTTTAACATTCCCTTCAGAAAAAACACCATTTCATCTTTTGAAAGCAAAAGCTTTCCAATTTGTATCTCAGGTCATTGGTGCCAAGCGCTTCGCGAATGTCTGACTCTTTCAGTTGTACAAGTTGGATTAAAATGATTAATAGTTGAAAATATCTTTTTAAAGGAAGTATTAACCTTATAGTACAATAACCGCATTCTATCTACCACTATTTCGTGGGATAAATTGTGAAGGCTTTTAGACTTGACGTAAGACTAAAATCAAATATTACCTCCCATAAACAGTTTTTTTCTATTTCAGTCCGTCGATTCATCTGGATATTTAAAAGAAATATTGCTCTGACTATTTATTTGCCTTGCTCACCCTTATGTTATTTGTTAATAAAGACCACTTAATAAAATGTATTTAAGCCGTGATTTAACTTCATAAAATATATGTTAAAAATTATATCTTGTAAACCCGCTTTAATCTCAAATCGATTAAAATCGATTTGGAATAAAATTTCAATAAGTTTTATTTTCGATATTATCGCATTATTTCTAAAAACAATACTTGAAAAAACCAAAGATATTCATAAATGATAGTGAACGCTTTGCTTCCGTTTTAAAAATAAAATTATCCATTGTCCTGGAGAGAAGAACTAGAGGGAATTAATTCATGTTATTTATCGCTTATATTAATCAACTAAAAATATGTTCCTTTCATTTTCATAGGCGTACAAGAATTTTTTGCGTGGTAATGCAAAAAGCAAATTATCATCTTGCTGAAATAAACAAACAGTATGGCAAAACGTAAGAGAGCATGAAACGCTTTTCAATACGAATTTGGTATATTGTTCCCATTTTGCTGCATGGAGACACACAAATCAGTAGCCTGAAAATATTTCATTCAATGCTAGTCATAACACGCACTTTTGTGCTAAAATGCTTTGAATAAAGTAAAAATGCCAATAATAAATAAACATATTTTGTTTTGGTACTGTAATCTTTATTTTAATTAATTAAAGCGAATTCACTTCTCCGATTTAAAAAATATTTTAGTCATTTATTATGTTTATGATGTTTTCACTAAAACTTAAAAACATTTTATCTATTCTCTTGATATTCAACATTTCTAAATTATTCATTTGGTCACTGATTAATCGTAATTTTAAAACATATTTTGGATTATGGAAACTGCATCTTCTGAATTCTACCGCTTTCAATTTCTAATTCCCGTCTCAAATTAATCTTTGCGTGTTCGCAGTGTTATTCAAGAAATTCCTGGTCAGAAAATCCCATAATCCAATTAAAGAAAAATATTTTCATAAGTGTCAAGGTGAAAATATGATTATGAATAAAGCTAAATATTCTTCTTGATGAAAATAATATTTCCATAAATTGCCTTACTGTCATTATTGAAAACAGCGATTATCCCTTATGAATTACGTTATACCCCACATAATTCGAATCGAACCATAATAGGTTTTCGCAATAATTACGTCAACTTGTGTTTTTCCTCTTTTCAGCTGGAATATCGTCTTGCAGATCACAGAAATAAGGAAAATATTAATAATATGCTGGCATTACATACCAGTGAGGCAATACAGTATAATAAAACACTCTAGGTGGTAAAATGTGCAAAATTTTTGAGTATTAAACTATAAGTAGAATAAAATAGAAGAAGGTAGAAGGAAATGAACTACTCCATTTTCTCCGATTTTCTGTGACCACATAAGTCTATTCTTAAAACTAAGATGCTACCATATCTTACTATTCAGTCAGTTTTATTTTCCTTTGCAGTAATGTTACTGTTTAAAATATGTTAAACTATTTGTGAGAAGAAATTAGAAAAAACGTAATAGTGAAACAATTAATCTAATGTAAGAAATGGAGTTTTCCTGGATTTATAGGACATTCGTAAAAATTATTACCACATGGGCGTTTATGGTTTGATGTGACAACCCATAATTTTTAATTAAATGATTTTCCCACCATTTACTAAACCTCTTATGATAAAAGTTAGAAGATTTAAAGAGTGAAATAGTTATCTATGAAAAGAAAACAACTAGAAATACGCTTTCAAAAATTAGGCAGTTTAAGGGGTATAAAAATGTTACATATTTGAAAGTTGCGCTGTTCCACTTTCAAAATATAAACATATTTCACTTAACTTTGATTCCCTTTGGTCTTAGTTCTAGAAAGATTAGGTGCGAATTTTAGTCAAGTAACGTTTTACTTTTATCTTCTCAAACATTTGAGTCATTTTAAACAATGCATGATTTTAATTTTCACCCAACCATGCAGTTGTATTATTGAAGTTTGTGCTATTTGTACCCCCTGAAAATCCCTAGTTTTTAATAATTAACAGGCTTCAATCATTTAAGCAACGTTTTTTTTTTAAAACAATTTGATCTTGTTTTTGTGATGTGAAAGCAAATAAATGCGAATTACCATATATTACCATCCCAACTAATTATCTCTAATTATTTGCTCCGTTTGGGAAAAATACTCTAAAGCATCTAAAACAAGAAAGTTCTCGAGAACGTTTATTTTCTACCGTAAAAACAAGACGGATTTTGTCAGTCTACTTCACAAAACCATACAACTATTGTGAAAATACCATAATATCTGGAAACGGGAAAATGAGCCTAACGAGAACTAAATAGTCGTTATCATCGCTGGCAGGAATAATTTAGCGAACGCAAATTCAAAATACATTTGAGTAGAAAACCTGAGGAATGGGTTTATCCGATACATGAAGTAGAATATATATATATATACTTAGGTGAACACGACTTAAGGAACTCCGCTAACTTAACATTTTATCTATTTTTTTTACTCCGTTAAGTCTATGCAGCTGTTGGATATCAAAAAACGTCATTTCACCTCCTTACCAATTGAGAAAATGGACCGAATTTATATGGTAGGACCGATTTTCATGATTAGCCAACCACCAATTAAAGCGCCAGACATCGTAGACAAGCACCTGCATTGCTCTCAATACTTTTTTGATCTCCCCTTTGTCATTAGTTGAACTTTCTTACAATCAGATATTATTACTTTTGAAAATTAAGAGGAACTTTTAAAATAGCTTATCTCTCCTCCAGCCGGAGTTATACTTTTCGCGTTTCTACCCACATTTAATCAGCTTTCTTTTCACTAACTTTTGTGGACCAACTCCAACAGTCATGTTCTTCGGCCGCTTCCTCCTTCTATGCAGTTTCTCCTGAGTTCTGTCCTTGTAACTCAGTCTCTATTTTTTCTCTTTACGTCTCATTAACTAATATCAAGTAAATCTTTCGTTTGTTTCCTACTCTATGCGGCTTAATATTTGGTGACTCTTGTATTTAGTTCTCAACAAGCTCTCTACACCATAATGCAAATCATTTAGCCATATACACCTAAAAGTTTAGCACTCTACTGTTGAATCCACCGGAACAATCAGCAACCGCCTATAATCATACATGTTATGTTTGTTTCTTTTCAATTTCAACGCATTTTTGATGAACCTTAACTCCGTTTAGCCTTACTAACTTGCCGTCAAACCCTTTCCTCGACAAAGTTCTACTCAACCTCCAGGTTCCTCCTTCTTGCATTATTAATTATTTCATCTGTGCTTCTACTAATATAGTAGGTGACCTCCCACCTAATGTTTATGCTTTGATATTTTTTAAGTCGATTTTAACGTCATAGTCTAAATTCTTCTTATTTGTTAGTGTTTCTTCCGGTCTCTCAATTAATTACTACCATTGCGATGTTGAAAACGAAAATAATGTGTAATGATTTATAATTTTAACCTTTATTTTCTTAAAGAATAGACTTGTTCCCATCTAATGTAATGTGAACCGGGATCACGTTGTCCGCGTGAAGTCAGTCGCTTCCAATAGTTGATGTTTCCGTGTTGTGATCGATAGCTTCGAAGGTATCCATATCCGCACCTGGATTGTATCAGCAAGACAGTTTTTGAGTTTATTCGACATATTATCCTTCCTAATCTCAGCTGTTAATTGACATTTGTCTATCATCGTCGAAATTTTATTCTTCGAAACGCCTTTACTAGTAATCAATGTACTGTTTTCCCAAACTGAAATTCTACCCATTAAATCACGATGAACCACTTCAAAAATCGTATTATTGGCAGATTTTAAATCATTTTAAAATATTAAATATTCTGAAATTTTATTGAAGTAATTTCTTAAGAAGTTATTATAAATAAAAGCCATATGAACAGTGCCCTTTTCATTTTTGCTACCATATGGCCATGCTATCCCATTGGCTAGATCGTGACTTTATGGATTTTAAAACGCACATCATATCATTGCATGAGGATTATTGTTAGTTAAACCTACTTTTGTTGTTTCCAAATATTTGTTATTGAGTCGCTTTATAAAACTTAAAAAAGCTGCTGAAAATAGTGCTTTTGGTGAAAACGGCAAACGAAAATGTAAATTAGATAAAAGCATGAAAATCAAACATCGTTCGACAATCATAACCCAAAATATAGGAAAAAATTTTATAATTTACATAAGAAGAAGAAAATGAGCATTGGAAAGCTAAGGTAGCTTAATAAGGAGCAAAATTGGAGCATGAGGAGATTTAGATAATAATGTTTAGCTTCAGTACCGAATTATTAAGAACACAAGTAACTATATTCGTAACTATATTCTGTTTGAATTAGTAAGGGAAAGTCCTCTGATTTGAATGATAGTCCTAAAGTCATCATTTGACTCCCTATCAACATTAGTCTTAGATATGGAGCCAGCATTAATATAGACGGAGACAATGTGTTAATGTATAGATTTAAAGTCGGCAAAGACGGTATTTGGTAAGAAATTACTGCAGAGGCGACTAAAAGAAACAGAGAGCCACAGATCTGTCTTGAGGCAAATTCGGTTTAATCGATTTTGATGTTGACAATTTCTTGATTGCAGCTGTATACGCACTCAACTGATGTTTTTCACTATGCGATTTGAAATTTCTTCAATTTAATAATGCGCAAAAATGTCGTGAGTGTAATTTATACTCATCCAACTAAGGCACTAGCCGGAACTTGGATCAGTCTGTTACTGACTAGACATAATCAGGACACTGAGGCTTGAGTTAATGAGTGAAATTTACGAGTAAGGAACAGATGGCCGGTGAGATATTTGGTGAATTTAATCACGTGATAACGTTGATTAAACCTAAATTCTATTTACCACAACAAAAAATTCAGTGTAATTAAATTTAATTAATATTTTGACCGGAATTTTCGCAATTTAATGAATAAATGAGGATTATTATAACGAAATATTATTACGCGCTAACGAGTTATAAAATTAACGAAAGTCATCATAAGCCCACAGGTATAGTCTCTCGTGGCCGACTTAAAGTTAATATAAGAATTTTGTGATTAGAAGGTGGCTATGAAGTCAAATCAGGTTAAGTCATCTAGTTTTTCAAAAAAATAATTGAATGAATCTGATGAGATTTGCGATAGGGGATGCAGATAACCGGAAGGTTCCAGAAACTAGCTAATGACAGTTGCAACATAGACCTTCAATGATCCAACCATATGCACTGGATCGTTAAATGCAGCCGACATAAAGACTCAAATGGGTGAAGTTCATGCTTTATTTGAAGACAACTTATTGAGATTACATTGTTCTTGCCATTTGGACATTTTAATGATTAACATGTACCTCATATAAGAAATTTAGGTTCAGCTTTAATTTTCGACCACCGTATTTTGTTTTTTTCTTTGAGCATTTCAATACATCTTTTAGATAATACCAAATTCAATTTTCGATGAAATGTTTGGTGTAATCCATAGTTGTAGGTAATAATACGAATTCATTCGCGGAATTATTTGTGATAATCTATTCTCAAATTACTTTGTCCTATTTCATTTTTAATGTGGAATAACGCTGAATGTATTTTGAAGGATACCCCAGAAATTTCTCAGTATTTTTGGGAAATACTAATCTAAATCGTTTTGATTATATAAATATGTTTATGCTTTTGTGTTTACTTGAACTGTCTTCAAGCGTTTCATTTGGATGATTTTGATTAGCGATTTGTACTGGCCTTTTTCCCGATAACTTAGTTTCTCAACTGCAAAACACCAGCGAGTGGATTACGAAAGTTATTGGTGCAAATGTTTAATTCTCATGCTCTCACTGTATAATTTTACTTTCCCTTGCCCTGTTTTGTTAGTGTGCTCCCGCCATTGCACCATCTGCAGCTGAAAGTCGTTAGTCTTGTCTTCAATAATTTTATACACATGACCATAAACAGAAGCCTCTATAAGAGCAAATATATATTTTTAGACAACAGAGTAAACAACAGATTGGGAAACTTAGAATTTAATATTGGGGATTGAGAGCTAGATCAAATTCTACTGAAATCAAGTGGTTTCTGAGAGGGTTAGTAACGGCTCTCAGTTACTTACAGTCTCTACATATTTTCTCTGAGGATATTCATTGTAGGGTTTCTGATTCTTTCCAGACCATTGACATTATTTTCCAGATAGCACATCCGATCATTTCGCAGTTCATTAACCTTTCGACTACTACTGATTCTATGCGTAGCAACTACTTCTTCAATGTGTTTTCCAGGGTTAGTCTTGTTTGAAGCAAATTCACAAGTGTCCCTTCTGTTTTGTATTCTGGGTTTATAAATCATCCAATATATTGGGTGTGGATTGTGCGATTTCTTTGCTGTGAAAAATTTTGGCTTACGATCAAAACTATCAAAGAGGTTTTTGGAGTGATGCTGGTGAAATTCTTCGGGGTTTTGAAATTTTGAAAGATCTGGTCCAGGAAGGGTATAGAGATTAGTCCAAGGAACCCGGCAGAAGAATGAATGTCTCATTGCTTCCTTTACCGTGAGTCGAGATTGGGGCTGTCGGATAAGCATCTTAAAAATCAGACTACGACATCTTGGGGTCAGCTTCTTGAGTAAATTAGGTGGTAAATAAAGTTTCCATTCCTGATTGAGATGTTGACCTTTAATGCTTGCCCAAGGAATTGGCCGAAATCTACAACATGAAAAAGCACACTAAATGTTAATTAGATTGAAGCGCTTTTTGTTTCAAAGAGTGTAGGTATATGCTGAACGTCGCTAAGTCTAAATTTGAAAAATATGTCCAAGAGAATTTGTTATATATCGTCATTTGCATAGATTTACATTCAATATGGCCGTTAGAGGTGATTGCCCAAGGCAATATATATGCTAATACAAGGGCAATTATCGTTCTGAAAGCGTAAATTATATAGGGTCTTTAATTTATTCAATAATTAGTGGAGTTTTCCGGATTGCTTTCATGAATTGCACTTTTAAAATACGATTAAGCAAGGGAGTTTTTAATCTCCGCCTATTTTAAATCCACTTCAATTAACTATTCTAGATTTAAAACAAAACTAGGGGAGAGCCTAAAATAGGATATTATTTATTCGCTATGTTTTTTTATATATGATAGGCAAATTACGGAGTCGTTGTTTTATTGAGTAATTAAATTTGATTTTTTGACTTGTCTCGACAGAGTAATGCCTTCTTACAAAAAACACAGTATGAAATATTGCTCTTTTCTTTCTTTCTTTTCTTTCATTAGATGTTTCAAACTGCAAATTTAGTTTTGTGATCTCCTGAATGGAATTGGTAATTACTGTCGACATTTAAATAGTAAAATTTATATTTAACCTTAATTGAGTTGACAAAAAATCTCGTAATTAACACAATCATAATTTTAGAATTTTGCAACATTTACCATCTGAGAGAAATAAATCGGCATAATCACTAAGGTTTCTGATGCTCTATTCTGTTCTACAGCTCAAAACAAACAACATGTACTCATTATTCACATCCTAATCGTACCAAAAAAATGTCAAACACTCCATTGACCTATAGTGTTAGAGGAATTTGGTTAGGTGGAGGGGGGGAGGGTGGATATAAAGAAAAAGAACTGTTGTATTAATGCTAAAATAGTGAAAAGTGCAATTGTGGGGAATAAACAAAGTACGGGCAAAGAAGTTGTGGCTCTTGAGTCTGTCAGAATTAATATTACTATGTATAACGAAGCGGGTTGGATTTTCCATTTCACTTCCTGAAAAATGTTTGCATTTTTTTATATAAAAATCGAGCTTTGAATGAAAGTTCAAATATTTGTTGCTATATAGACAATTATACTCAAAGATTAGAAGGATCTTTGTATTTTTTCCTTTTAGCTTATTTTAATTCCCTTTAAACAAAATTAAGAGTCGTTAATTATAATCTATATCAAGAAACTCTAATCTCACAGCCTCTGGCCATTCCTTGCTCAAATTCTTCTGAATTTCTTGTTTCTATATTCATAGTTAGCATCCCACAGCCATGACCTTTTCAAAACCGAAACCTTAACGAAAAAGTTAAAAACACACAAAGAACTCACTTTGTAAAGATTTTGGTGACTTGTGAGACCAATATCCGGATGCTGGGCGATCGATACAAGTACTTCAAACCATAAATACATACATGTGACCATAATAAGGTAAATTCGTTCCATTCTTGTAGGCAAGGTTTCAACTCTAGACTTATCAGTGAGGGAATATAGGCAAAATATTTTTGCTATTAACGCACATGAATCTGTTTCCCTCAATATTAGGACAAAAGCATACATATATGCAAAATCATAACTCTAATTACGTAATCAAAGCAGTGGTGATGAGAATTCAAATTCAAGTACCTGGACACTAGAATGCAATCCTATCCAAACCACTTTGGAAGTAATAGTAAAAGATAAAAATTTTGTTTTACTAAGTAAGCGATTCTTTATAGCCACATGTTATATATGCGGATGACGTACATTCCATAGCCAAGGACCATTTCTAGTATCAAATATCCAAGACCCCATGAGTCGATAAATTGATTTGATTCTGTAGGCATTTCATAAATCTCTGGCGCCAAGTAGGCAGCATAATAGTACCTCGTGGGTGGATCGTCTACTTCATCATCTGAATCAATATCGGGAGATGCCCAGTAGCTGTGGAGTCTGTGCAAAATCTCCTTCCCTACTGGAGATCCAGATGACTGATTATTCTCTCTTGATCCATTTAGACGCATTTCTCGCTTTACTGATGGAAAGTATTTGGCCATTCCAAAGTCTATGAGCTTTGGGCGATGCTGATAGTCAAGAACTATGTTCTCTGCCTTCATGTCTCTTTAAAGGAAAAAAAATGATTTTAAGACAAAAGAAAATTTTCTTGTTTAAGTGTATTAATTTTACCTATGAAATTGTCTCAAAACCCAAATTCCATTTGTGCAACCATTTGTGAATTTTTCACGTGCTACAAAATACTAACTGTTAGTTTTCTATTTGCTTGAAAGGTAACTAATTATATTTTAAAAAAAGTAGAAGCTTTTTACAAACGGCTGAATAAATCAAAAAATATATTCGTATTTTAGTATATTTTAGTCTTATCCCTGAATTTATGTATCATGATGAAACGCTGCATACGTTATATATAACTTTATATCCTCTTAAAATTCAGGATTAACTTACCACACTCCTTTGGCAAAGGGATTTTGAACTATTTCTTCAGTGAACTTTTAAGAAAAAGTACTTTAAATCTTTCCAAACATTTTGAAATTCCACTTAATATCTTTTCATGGGATTGGGGTGAAATTAAATGTGTTAGAAAACCCTGCATAGTTAGTAATAACTAATAATGTTCCTTTAATTTTCAGTGGATCCTAGGATGAAAACGTTTGGTCAGATTCTTATCGACAAATGTTTCAGTGAGTAGGAAAGAGTCTAGATTGTTCAAGACCATACAATCTTGTTTTAAATTGTAGAAAGTCAAAAGATGCCACAAATGGGGTGTCCATTTATCTCCGTTTATCAACATTTTTGTTTCGCTAAGCGTCCATTGTACTTGAAATGCTACTCAGTCCAGATTCATTAATAAAAACTAAATCTAAAACCACTAGGTCTAAAATGTTCTCCACAATACAGTTTTGAACTATTACGGAATGGGTGGACAAGCGTCCAGCTCAGTGAATTCAAACTGTTTATATCACTTATGAAGAATAAACTCAATCTCAAGCGAAAGCCATCTAGTGAATATTTAGCCATGTATTTGTTAAATATAAGTATATCGTTGTGCCTTAGTAAAACATTCAACTGACAGAAAAATAACTGACAGAAACTACATTAAAAAGTAGCAAAAGCTAAAAATGAGGATATTTCATGGTTATTAAATCGTAGAGCTTTTTGAAATAGAATCTGCCCCTATATGTATTAATTTATGCTTAATTTCAATTTCTTTCAATAGAAGAAGACATTAGTGCACTTTCCCAGTTCTTTAAAGGTCGTCCAAATTTAGTCAATAATCTCCAGCTTTGACGAAAGCATTGAATTTAGGTGATCGGGATGGGAAGTCACTTATGAAAACACCTGAAGGCGACAAACTTTAACCTTCCAGTATGAGGATGCTACTTGTTCCGCATGAGAGTAAGAGCCCTATCAAGAATCCGAGTGTTTTCTTCAAACTTAAATTGAATATATTCTATTGGCCAACAAGCCCCTGTAATTGACTTGACTAATAAATTAAACTTCTCTTACTTTTGCATCATGTATGTTTTTCACAGATGGCAAGCCGTGGGTAAAACTCAAAATTCACCTGTAAACAATGCCTCTTTCGTGAAGATATGACAAAGCGGTGAGGATACAAGCGGCGTAGTAGACAGCGTATCCCTCCGGAAGCACACCGATTCTGGCAATGTGGTGCCACAAACATCCGCCGCTCAGATATTCAAATGCCATAAATAGAGCCGAGTCCGTTTCGTAGATATGATATGTTCTAAAAGTGAGAAAATATTACTGCGAACCTCAGTTTATGTCACTTTTAAAAGCCTTGGTACTATACAGATAAAAATTTTTATCGCAATGCGATTTCCTACTTTTAACAATTTGAGAATTAATTTTCCTTTTAATATCCACCAGGTTATAAAGAACACTGAAAATACTGAAGAATGCAGAATTTTACCTCTAAAATCTGACAATCAGCACAAGTGCTCCCTCTTACAACCGCCACGACAACTAATTTCTAACTTAATACAACTTTCTAAGAATTCTATTGACATAAAGGACAAAGATGAATTTAGATAAAACCTCAAGAAAGAGACCATCTCCCACTTCAGAAAATGTGATTTTGACAGCTCTACATCTCTTTGTTCAAATACTGGTTGTGACTAATCTTTTACCAGTCACCTGAAACAAATGAAAAACAATAAGATTCATTAATTTACTACTGTTTAGCTAGGTAGCTTAATTGTTCATTAACAAAAATGGAAAATCATCTTATACGTTTTCTTTCATTCAAATCAGCAACAATTTTGTTAGATCAAGATATTTTCACTGAGTTCACAGTCGGAAATCTTTGCTAACAAAATTAAAAGCTAGCTTAAAAAATAAAAGAGTAATTTAAAATAATAAATAGCGGAAAAGATTGATGAGAAATTGATATTTTGAAACAAGGCAATTTGAGAAAGTATTTGATGACTAATGAAAAATTTCATGAGAAGTAAAAAAATTTATCTTAACAATAATTAATTGGTTTTAAATGTCCCTTATTTTTCGAAAAATTCCCATCCCATTTAGGGTTATATGATATAAAAGTTTAAAGATTTCGAATGAATGATTTTCTATTTACCGTATTTCAATATTTTTGCATGAAGAAACTATTGCGTTTCGTATATTTATGTTAAAAAACAGATATTATCGCTATTCCGGAAAAGTGTAACCACCCTTTACCAGAAAATGGTTATTTTTGTCCAGTTGAAACATTTCTCTCCAAAATATAAAGTGTGTTTCGGTGGACTATGTGTAGATTGATCGCATGCACATTGTTGCATGACTAAAGTATGTAGTCATGTATGTATGTAAGCATAAAAAAAGTATGTAAAGGTCCGTCTCCGTCAGCCTTGAACTTTGGCTAAGTAAATCTACAGTCTGAGGTTCTCATTCGTTCGTGTTCTTCCATGTTATTCCACGTACTAATGAATGCTTTGTACTGAAATCGAGGCTGCTAGCTTAGTCGAATTTCAACTCTCAGTTGTAACATGCTTTGTAGATTATTACCTAATGAGGAAACCCGATTTGCGTAGATGAATTAGAGTACACATCATTATACCATTCTTATAAATAAACTCTTCTAGTAGTTAGATGATTCCTTATGGAAGAAAAGTAATGAAGTCATTGTAGCGTTATTAAAGATGTTAAGAATGCAATCTACATCCAAGTAAATAAATTATTACAAAATTGAGCATTAGAGAAAGATGATAAATTTGATCTCAGGGCTGGCGCTTATCAAGTGATCCTATTCATGCTCAGATAATCCAGTTTAAATTAAATGCTAAAGGATAAATTTAGAGGTGTTTTCTCATTTGCTATCATATTTGTTACAGAACTTTTAAAATTTTTGAATAGATAAACAAAATGTTCCTATTTTTATTAACTCTCGAAGACAATAAATTTTTATTCATAACTTTAATTATATGATAAACACCTGATGATTTGATTTGGGAAAATCCTCTGACCAATATTAGAGCCCTAATTTCAGTACTTACTGCCTTCTATTTAACTCCTCACAAATTATTGTTAGTTAAAATTTCATGAAAAGCGGTTTCCTCTTTCCAAGCTTCATTTATTCTCCTCTTTTGCCTTCGTGCGTGGAGCGGTATAAGGATGTTTTTCTATTCTCTTTCAAATAAAACTGAGCGCCTTTTCGCACAAAAATGTGAAAAACTAGCACATAAATTGCATTAAGCCTCTACTTAATGCCTATGAAATTGGATTGCTTTAAGCATTACTGAAATAATAATTTTCTAAATGTTTGGGAAAATAAATTAAATCTATGCATCTGGAACAAAAAATTATCCTTGATTCAGTTAAATGAAGCAAAGATTCTAGGTCTTTAGTTATAGTGAAACCCTGAACTTACTTTCAGGCATAACAGTCTCTCAGTATCAGACAACTAAAAATCACCTGAATGTTTTGATACAAACGTTCTATTCAATAATATGGACCAATCATAAGGTACTGTCGAAATCAATATTAACAGTAAAATAACTTTATCCTAGTGAAGTCACGTGAACTAAGGCTCTTTCGTTTCCCTGGTAAATCTTATTTTCTCTGTTTAAAACTTTCATTCATCAATTATTTTAAAAATTTTGTCAACATGACACCAGTATACTAAGTTTAAAGCCGCAGAGTTTAATTTTCACCTCGGAATGTGCGAGTTCCGTAAGTAGTTTCTAAGTCGCACCTTTGCTTATCAATATTTTGGCGCACGCCGTTCCTGACAATTTCACATATTGTCGAAACAAAACTGTCATCTGTCCGGTGGTGTTTTGACCTTCGAAATTCAGGAATTTCACAATGGCTTTATTCTTATATATCTGTATCTATTGGATTAATAAATTGTATTAAAGCAACTAATATTCTGCGTTATCTTGTTCTCTCTCTTTCTCTCTTTGTGTTTAAGTCAAATGTGACAAGCAAAATCTAAGGTGTGCATATATTGTAGCGGAAGAAACTAAGCCTCCTAGGAATTTTGGAACTTTCAATTAATCGACATTCCCTCTCAAATATACTATGATTACGCAGGAACGCATTTTGATAAATATACTTACTCAACAATGAATGAATGTTTGACTTTCTGCAAGAGTTTTGCTTCACGACGTTCAATAATCCAAGTCTTATCACTTTTTGCATGTCTATATTTAAATTTTAGAGCGTACTGCATAGTGGTGTTAGGCAAATGAACCCAAGCCACTGTTCCTTGACCTCCAGTACTCACTTTAGCTGGACTCATTAATTTGAAATCATCCAAAGATGGCGAGGACTCGGGAATTTTAACATCTTTTCCGCCGACAGTCTCTGCTTCTGCCTTATGCCATTCATAAACCACGGATCCTGCTTGAAGGAATTTCATTTTTTCAATCTTCATACAGACGCATGGTTTATCAGAGGAAAAAATTTCATGTTTTTTTTGGGGACAGAGAGTGTTTGTAAACAAAGGTTTGTTGTTTTCTTGGGTATATTTCAGAGATGATTTCATACGCTCTGATTTTATACTTGTGTTACACTTATTTTCAACAACGGTATAGGTATTGTTCTTAATCGATCGTGATGACTTATCTCTTTTCGTTTCATAATGTTTATTCTGGAATTCTTTAATGAAATTAGATAATCAGTTAGAATCTAAATTGAGAAGATTTTATTGTAACCTATATGCACTTTACGTAATGAAGCTTACTAGAGCAAATTCTTAATGTTTGCTTCATATGTGTTCTGTTTTCTGCGGATATGTTATCATATTGAGAAGCAGTACTCTTCTTATCCGCTGGAAGACAAGTTTTCTTTCTAGACTTGAGCATCCAGGTGTGGCTTTTTAAATTGCCTTTCTGATTGTCAATTGCATTTCTTCTTTTCCAGAATTCCATTGAAACGTCTGATGAAAATGATGTACTACTCCACCATTGAATTTTATTTTGATTAATTCTTTCATTGTAGTACTCATTCCGTGATTTTGGACGTCTATCTCCGTAGAAATTAGATCCTCTAGGCACTCTGCAGGAATTCACGTGCCTTCGTATGCTTTGATGAATATTCTTCCTACTGTATTGTTGAACGACATTTTGAGGCAAACTACGACTTTGGTTGGAAAAGGTAGTCTTCTTTTGAGACTCACCAGAGTGTTGTCTCCATCTGTTGTAGTTATTCTTAGATTTCTCAGCAGATTTATCTACCAAGCTGCCTGATTTGCGACTTTCAGACCTCTTTTGAGCATCAAGAGAGCGTTTAATAACAGATCTTGTGCGGCTACGAAAAATTGGGTGATTAATATTAGGGTACCTCTTCCTGTCGTAGTGAGATGTAGCTGAACTATTTCTGCTATCTGTGTCGACAGACGAACAACACTTTGAAGGGCACTTGTATTTGCGATGATGAGAATTAACCTTTGAATCGCCGAATTCTGGAGCCTTTCCAACGTAATGTTGGCAGTTATTTCTCTTACTTTGATTGAATTCAGAACTTCTCTTAGATGGCAAACGTTGAGTACGATCTCCATAACTTCTTCCAGAATTCTTTGTAATTTTTAATTCAAAGGGATTAACTTGACTGGCATCTTCTGGGACCCTTGACACCACGTTTTCCTTTCGAGGGATCGGGTTACGCGAAAATAAGCTTTTCATTTGTTCTTTGATACTTGATTTCACTTTGTGTTGAAAAATACCCATTAGATGAAATGAAGAGAAATTCCACTGACCATTGTTCTTTGACAGCTAATCGCGTTTATGTTTTGTATTCTTTAATTAAGTAACCCTTAATCAACGTAAAGACGGCTTGTCAAATGAAAAACGCGTTGTTTGATTGATTGGATCTCACGTGACTTGATTTGATTGTAGTCAATTTTTAAAGGATTTTTCAAGCAGCATGATTTACATCATTATTAAATTCCAACGTTCTTAAAAATAAAAATAACGAACATAATAAAATTTGTCTTTTTTGTTTAAGTACTATATTACTTTTATTTTACTAATAATGTAAAATTAACCATGTTTCCATTTTATCTATTTAGAGAGAGATGATCTATAAGCTTTTATATTAAACTTAAGTAAATGTTATAAATGTTTCTTTTATCGTCTAAAATAAAGATTTTTAATCATTTAGTAATTGCCTTCTTATATTAAAAACTCAAATATTTTTTTTATTAAAAGGTGGTTCAATTTTAAATCAAAGTTGTTATCATTTGTATTTGAAGCGAACGCGACTGAGGTATGTTCATATTTTAAACATTAATTATAGGGCAAGTACATGACTTGCTCTTTGTTAATCATTCGATATAAACTGAATGATTAGATCTTGTAATTAGACCTATTATTGCCAAGGCTTATTCAAAAGACTCACGAAAGCTCCAAAGCGCATTGGTAGTAGACGGAAAATTTTACAGATCGATAAACCGGACATTCTTTCATTTGGCGAAAATTTTTGTGCACTATTATATTTAGTAATATCACTATATATCTTATTGGAATTCAAATAATCTTCGTACAGAGTGAGAGATTAGTGACTTTTTTTCAGATGCTTCCAAAAATTGTCCGGATACTTTTATTAATTTCAATCCTGAAGGAAAAATAACATATTCAAGACATCATTAAGTACTGAACAGAGCAATTAATTTGAAACTCTTGGGTAATATATCAGAAATTCAAGTTAACAGTGCCAATCTGAATTTTCAAATCAAAACTTAATCTGAATTTAATTCATAAGTAGAAAAGATTATAAGATAATAGACGTCAAGTAAAGCTGTGAAAATTGATACAAAAGGGTTGGCAAGTGTTAAAAAACTGGTCTCCGACTTAAAATTGCAGGACTTAAACTTAAGAAGTACTGAGGGAAGCTTAAACTTGGATGAAATTCAGGTTTAAATTTAGCCGACCATTTAGCCTTAAAATGGGACGCAATAATTAATTTGGTTCATTATGAGCGATCGATTATAGACATTTTGGTGGCTCACTTTTGTCTGCATATTATCTTGTTACCGGTTAAACAGGATTCATTAAAGGTCATATCGATAAATCATTCAATGTTGAGTGTCCTCTTCATTTTATTTTTTGAATTTTTCGTATCTACATAATGCGACCTGAAATGTGGTGCTGTAACTTTTCAAACTGGAAGTACCGATAGTAATCTCACAGAGCCACCAATCTAGAAAGCACGGTAATGTAGTCACTTAACACAGAAGCCCATATCCTACAGCAGAACACCAGGAACGTTATGGTAAATATGTGTATATCACCGAAACTCAGTCTCATTCAGTATCGGCTTAAATCAATAGGCAAAATTACAAAGCATCTTTTATCAGTGGGGCAATAAAGAAGGAAGTTAAATCTTTACTTATAAAAGAAGTATTGGGAGCGGGCGAAAATAATAATTTTTCTAACAGGTTTTTCTGCAGAGTAGCACTTTCTGTGGATGAAAAAGTTCCTTAGTACACGGTAATGTGCTTAAAGCTAAGTATAACTTTTAGCAAATTAGTGGCCTTTATGGTGCAGTCTTTTCCACTTTCTGTAAAAGGCGGCATTGGTAACTCATACTTACTTTAAAACAGGTAAGTAGCTAACAATGACTGTTGTTAGTATGAAATTATTATACCATGATCCTAAGCGATCTTAGATTTGTTTTCAAGTAATCCACATTCGAATATTCTTACTATGGCTTAATTGGTGATATCAGTAGATAGTTCATAACGGTAACTTGGACAACAAAGTATATGGAATCTCAGGTCTTCTACAGCTCAATCAGAAACCAAAGGCAATATTTTCTAGATCGCAATTTTGTGGACAGATTAAACCTTCCCCCAGATACATGAGGAGATAAAGGGATGCCGTTTTTGAACATTTCTGATCCGTCAGGTCAGTCTAAATACCGAATTTATCTATTTTAAATTAACTCAAAATTACTCAAGCTTTTTTGTCTTAGAACAGTTGCTTGAATTAATAAAAAATTCCGTTTATGTAATTTATTGGTCGCGCTTCTCTTTTTTGTGCGATCTATGATCCAGAAAATCACCTTAAAATATTTCAAAGTTGATTGAATGAAGGTTATGCGCAATTGCTGAGGTCAAATCTGGTAACTTAGTCGTTTTTGCATTGTAGCACGCTGATGCCTTTAAGAGAATCAATTTGAGACTTTAAGGTCAAAATGATAAATCATATTTAGCGTGTTTACGTTAATTCACAACTTGTCTTTCGGCGTATATTCAATGATAGATTACTTCATTTTAATGCACATTTAGGTAAAATACTCTAATGACCCAGTTATTTAAGACTTACCGTAGACTGCATTCCCTGATTATGCTGAAATGATCCAAACAATACCATCTGACTCTTTGTTAGTGCACTATGATAAATCAGAGCTTAAATATAGCTTGTGGCTTTAGTAATTTGCTTCCTGAAGTAGCGCAGTTCCTGTCTATACAAAATGATGTTGAAAGACATTTTTTCAAGAAAAGGAACAAATCAATTTAAGAAAGATAGTTCCTTTTTCATAGAGTCAATATAAATTGGCATACATTTGTATCCATTAAGGATTCTATACTTCGAGAAAATATTTAATCGGAGTTTCTTGACAACTGGTTTAGTATCATAAAAGGTTAACTTATCTATAAAAAATACTAACATCAGAGCTCTCAGGTACAAGTTCCTTTGATGTCTATGCAATGACTTTAGGTCTTGCGCTCTTTTATATATAACTCATCTCTCTATCCTTAAGCTGCCCATCAATTATACCCATTAATAATTTCCCATTTAGTGGAATTTCCTCTCTAGCCACAATTTGATATCTTTGCTTCGACGCTGACACTTTCTCCCTGATTTCTTTCTTAAATAATTGTACCGTCACAGTCTCCGTCTCGTTTTGTGGAGTTGGTTAAGCGTGAAACAGTGATTAATTACAAAGGAATTCATTTGTTCAAATTTTAAAATAAAACTAAATTTAGGTTATAGTTTTATTAAACAGACTAAAAGATATAGAAATAGAGGTAAATTTTCCGCATGAGGACTGAGATCTTCCTGACTTTTCTGCAAATAACTAGATCACTGAGAGATTGTCCTACAAGAAGAGAATTTCCTATTGTCTAATGCTAAAAAGATCTATTTTGTGGGAAAAAATAAACCTAACTTGTTTCAATTATTTGAAATTAGATTGAAGGGTCGTAATGCTACACTAAACTAAAATCACTTGTAATTTCTTTTAACTGGCTTGTCAGGTATTGTATCTATTTATGCAATTAAACTATCATTTCAGTTATTTTGTCTAACAAGTGCTATTTGAATGAATTCTTGTAAAGGCTCTTCAATTTTGAAAAACTAGGGCAGGGTATCGTTGAGGGATGGCATCAGACAGCCACTAGTTATTGCTGGGCTACCAAGCGTAAACTACAAGGAATAAAAGGAATACAACCACTTGGTAAGTATATTACTTTAGCAGTAAGTAATAGAGGGAGAGAAAGAGGTATATATTGCGAACTGCAGATGCAATAGTTAGGTTAAAACATACTGAGCAAGACAAATATATAAAAGAAACTCATTTTGGACCATTAGATTTTAAAAATATTTATTTTTAGTCTGCTGACAAATAGTGCGAAATCCTATAGGCTTCCTACTAATTTTGCACGAAATTTATGTCCTCTTCCGCCCGCAACAGACATTGAAACATTAGTCAGCTTGTTTAAAATAATATTAAATATATTTACGTATATATACATTAAAATTAATGACTATTATAACTTATTTTTCTTTCATCATTATTTATTCGGAAAAAGACCTTTTTGGTGTCATTTTTTCTTTATAATTAACAGAGATTGCTTTGATCATATACAAACTTTGACCATTGTTTTACCGTTCGAAAATGACATAAATCAGCCCCATGATCATAACTTTATAAATGACTTTTATGTGCTTAAAATTGTCATAGAAAATTTACAACAGTCCCTTCAGTTGAAATTGTTGTCTTAAATTAGTTGAAAGGGGTCTGTAAAAATGCCTAAATATTAGTTGATAGCAACAATTTACTCGTTATTTACTATCCTCATAGACAGAATTAAGTATGTTGAAGAATTTAGCAAGCCATCACACTTCCTCTCTTGACAAAACTACTGGAAATTCGTCACGAAACTTTCCCATTTATTACCTAAAGTTAAAAGCATGTGCACTTCTTTTTTATCGAACACCACCGCTAATGTACAACTAGTCACTGAGGAAATGTTATCACATTATACGCCAAATTTAAATCGTCTGGCAACTTCATTATTGGCCCTAGCTCATACACAAGGGAGATTATTAGTTGTGAAAAGGTCATCCAGAGACAAAACGTTGGATATGTTTGTTAGAATCCTATCGACATCTAAACTTCAGACGCTATAATTAAAAGCTACTTTGGACGCTCTTTACGCAGTTCAATATACACTTGCTTACAATCATAGCAGTGTTCTTTTAAGTGGTCACTTTGACCATAAACCTGCGCCAAGGAGATTTAGTACCTTTTCTACACGATCTGGTACTAAAGCGTAGTTAATGCAACGATTTGCGCACAACATTTTTTCACACAATCCATAATCTGATGTATTCTTATATCATCAATTCAGCTAACATTAGTAATGAACAGACAATAATATTCGAATTAGGGAAACTAATTTCGCGCTGAAATGTGGTGTCCTAGCATAAACAGAAGTTTTAGATTTAAACAGTAATCTTACTCTATGTGGCCTTATGGGGATTTCTCTTCTGACACGGTCAGATTTTGCAAAATTAATTCTAGTCGATGGACATGCAGTGTTGTGGAAAATTAAATGCTCTATAGAGTTTGTAAAATGACAATTTCTCCAGAGAAAAACTCTGGGTACTTTTCCCCTACCGAAGGTAAGTGTAGTCAACACTTTGCACAACAAAGTGGGAATTTTGCAACCTATGTCTACGTCCGAGGCACCCTAAAAGCCGGACACTGAAAATTAATTTTCTCATTGACTTCCTTTGCACAGTGTGATTACACCTAATTAGGACCACAATCTTGTTCATGTTGGGGACCTTGCTTACCACATAATTGCTTACCACACATAATGTTTTTAATAAATTTGCAGTTAACGCAAAATTTGAGCCTAATATTTTGTGTGAATATGGTACATAACGCAATCTATCGGAAAGTATGTGTGCTCTAGTAGCATCCATTCAGCCAGTAGCAATAATGAAAAGGGGAATATAGTATTAATGGAACTAGTGATAATGAAAAATAAGGAAACTGTGAGACACAATTAATAATAGTGAGTCAGTTTTCATTTTTATTTTAAGAAATTAAATTTGTATGTTAGCGATATGAGGCGGTGCCGATTATTTTCGGAGCTTTAAGCTGAACTCGTAAAAAACTCCCTGAATGGGCATATTTTTCAAACAATAGATTCATCGATTACTGTTCTCTCTTGATACTAACTGGTAAAAAATATTCTGGCTTCGATATTAAGGGCCAATTATTTGTCATTGAATCCCTACATATGTTTCTTATACAAACAGGAATTTCTTAAAAGTAGAAGAAGAGACTTTAATCCATCAATAAGCCTTTGCCTACTTCCTCCCGGTCCTTGGAATTAATACACCTTCTAGATTAGTGAACATAAATGATTATGCACTTTCAATTCCTATAAGACAACATTCTGTTCACCCTACCTATTATATTAAGCGTTCTCAAAGTTCAAGACAAATAGGAGCGAACCAAAAATAAGGAAATACAGGTGAAACTAGTAATGCTTTATAAACGCTAAAAGGTCATATCAAAAGCATACATGTTTTTAGGAACCAAATAAGAAAATATATTTAACCACTGATCTATGAGTAGATATGATGTCAGATATGACGTGCAAAGCTGCTAGCAGACCGCAGCAGGCCGATATTTTCCGTGATGGGAGTTCTGATAAGGCTAAATATAACGAATAATAAAAAATAACAAATTCTAGTAAATTAAACAAAGGATCTTAATAGGAGATGACAATGTGTTTCGTTCTAAATCAGAAAAATCGGCCAATGTTAAAATTCTGGCAAACGAACACTAGCATTAATTGAGAGTTTTGGATCTCAACTGATTTTGAAATTGTTGCACGCAAATCTAAATAATTTTTATTATCTCTGCATTTTATTTGCCATTTGTTCGTGCATTATTGTCATTATTTACCCGAGACAGCGTTTAATGCTATTTTATAATTTCCATCAATTGAACGATTATTCTGTTAATAATATTAATTTATAGAAATAACTCGATGTTATATATTATCATGGGTAAAATTGCTAATAAGGAACTAAACCAAGTACGGTTTTGGTACCTTGATTGTTCACAGGAGTAGTCCTGTATTGTGTGTTTTCATACGTGCATCAAACATGCTTTTCGGTAGAAGCTGCTTTATCACAAGTTACATGTTATTTACGTCTCTGTTAATGAATATCTATGGGCGTTTATTATTTAATCATAAAAGAAATTGTTGTACTTAATTTGGTTGATTTGAAAAAATTTGTGAGATAACGATCCCACTTACTTCTTCAGCAAAGCACATTTACAACATTTTGGATGATTTATTGATATTAAAATTCACTGGCAGGTTTTCCCCCGCATTTGAAGTAGTGTCTAACTGATATATCGAACCAGAACAAGTGTACTTGTTCAATACCTAAATGTCTCAAGCTATTTTACTGAGCTACCGCGGAAGAATAATAAAAATCGCCAATTCCGCTTAAATCTATGTCATTTACTATTATTAATACTAAAAAATGTATAAATGATTATATCACATGCTATTAATCATGACGTTTAGGTGGGATGAGTGCTAGAAAAGTGAGCTTAAGTAATCCAAACCCACTGCCTTCACCTTCAATTTTTATAGCTAGTAATATCTTTTATCACAAAATGGTAAACAGTGACCGACGTCTTTGTTGATAGAAATAACAATATAACCAAATCTGCTCTATACAAACACTAAATAAGCAAAAGAAAATACAGCAGGATGAAAACAGACATTACGGCATTTATTCTAAGTTTTCAATATTTTTCAGTCGCAATAAAAAGCGGCCAAATTTTCCATATCAATATCATTTAGAACTCTTAATTTCAAGATTTTTCGAGAGCAGACTAAGTGTAGGTGCATTCATCTGGCTTGATGTATTCTCCAAAAAGTAGCAATCATTGTCGAAAAGGGGAGAAAAGAAACGTCATATGATTCAAACCGATGAAGTAGTATTTTGGGAAGGAACTGATATAAAGTGGTAGATTTGAGTGTATTTCATAAATGATTTCGCCATATTTTAATTAGTTAGTGCCTTTCTGTAAGGTACTACTATCTATTCAGTCATAAAAATTATATATATATACATATATGTTAACGGCGTCAGGGGCTGGCCTTATCCCTCTCTATACTTTATTACGTCTTAGGACTTAGAGTATCCCAGTTAACGACTTGAAACGCAAACACAGTTATCAATTTATAAGTTATGTCATCCATTAATTTAACATCACCTTAAAATTGGAGTAATTTTTAACTAGATTTCGTCTTTTTCCCAATAAAAACATTCAGACGGCTATAGCAAAGACGATATAATGGTTATAAAAATCCAAATTATGGCTAGGTCTGCTCATATATCATTTATGTTTTTAGAGAAATATAGTTATTTTAATAAATTATTTAGGGATATTTTAGATTGCTAGTGAATGCTGGTAATTCATAGCGATTAACCAACTTGTATTTTTGAAGTAACTTAGGGCTAAAATGTTTAAATTTTAAATTTTACCAAAAATATTAAGCCCTCAGAAATTGTCTATTAATCATAATATTGTTTAAATGAATAGTAAATCCGCTGTTTTGCGTATGAAAATTAAGATTAACTGTGAAGACAACAGGGCTTATCCTATTTGATCAGTAGTTAAACTCACTGCCTAAAATAGTTCAGAATTCAAAATGTCAAAACGATAATTTTTAGATCTACTTCCCACATGATACGTTGATAGAACTACAAAAATTTCTATTTTTCTAAACTAATAGGCTTTTTTCAGTCGTATTTTTAATAAAAAACCTTACGTTTCATCTTATTAACGAAAGGAAGAAATCTAGAATCATGATTCTTATGACTCTTAACGCAAAGATTCTTCAGAAAAGTTAAAATCTTTAGGGCAAATTGCTCTAAATCAAGGTATTTACTCCAAAGAAATCTCTTTTATATTAATCTTAATCAAATATGTGTGCATTTCATTTTAAAATCTGCACTTGAAAAATCGATACGAGCCATACTTGTGAGCCATCTAAGAAGAAGATCAATGTATTTCAGTCAAATTCGTAAGTCCCACTAACGAACGTAATTATATAATAAAATTTTGAAGACGCAAATACTTAGTAAAAAGGCGAATTTTTATATTTTCCTCTTAATTTTTTCTAACATTTCCATAAATCAACGAATACTAATCTAATATTAACCTTTGCTTCTATATAAATGCAAATTCTTGATCTATTTTTGTTATGCATTCTCGTACCTAGACGCCTTACCCTTTATAACTGTTCCGTTATTATTAGCAAATTAATATCTCCCTGTTACCGCTTTGAATAATCTGAATATGAAGAGCGCCATACAACTCCATTTATGCATACTTGGGTTTTATTCATTTAAATAAATCCATTCCTACGTAACCCATTAATTTGGTACTTCTAGCCAACATCTCCCCTAAAATAAAATTACCATCGATGAAAATCTGTGATTTAAAACATAAAATCTTGATCGATAAAGACTGATTAAATGATAATTCCAGTTGCAAGCAAATTTCTGACGCAAATGTGAAAGTAAAAATTGGGATCTAGGGTTTACGAATCCTTAGTTGGGCCTTAGCAAACCAATCATTAGATTGGCAATTAACGCTGTAAATATTTCCTAAGGCACCTCGGAAAACTAGTAGATCCCATATACTTAGGATCCTAACAGGTTAGTTCGAGACATTACAAGAAGTGCTAACGATACCTGACTTGGAAAGAGGAAGATATAATTAAAGAAATTCTTTAAAGAAATTTGCATTTTAATTGACAAGAATTACTAACTAGCGCCAGTCATTTCCATTCGCTGAATCAGATTTTCAAATTCTCTGTCAAAATGTACATCATTTCAAAGGTTTAAAATAAATCTTTGAAAAATATTCCTAAAGAATAAGTATTTAGAAGAATTATAAAAATTTTAAAAATCTAATTTGATAATTAGTGAGTAATAGTAACTAAAACTCGAACCCTCTTAGCCTAAAATTTTCGTGTCGGATATGATAGGCATGTGAGGAAGAAATCACCAATTTAATCCCTTTTTTTTATTTTTTGCGCTGGCGAATATAATTATTCCAAATTCGAGGCTGCTCAACAAACTGAAGAAGAAACATTCTCATGGCCTTCAGATCTAAACTTTACAAATTGATGCGAAATTATTAAGTTACACTAAGGCCTCAACGAGCTCTCTCTCCAATCTAATAGAATTTATAAGCTATGCATCCTTTTGTCCAATTCCTATTCTCTGTGCGGTTTCCAAATACGTGTACTCATTATTCAAAATTACTGGAATTTGCATATTTAGTTGCGGTTTGTGCTAAAAATTCACCTTAATTATTTTTATTTAACATAAAAATGTTTTTAAGCAGATATAAAATTGAGCTTCTTAATGGAATGTTTTTACATTTAAATGGCTGTCTTACAATGATATAATTTTAAAGATAAATGACTGATGTCTGTTCTCTTTTCTTCGAATTTTCTTGAAACCACTTCCCATTATGCTAGGTTTTGTAATAAAAAACCCAATATTGGGATCTAGTGATAGTGAATTTTCAAGCGCTAATGACATCTGATCGTTTATTTGGAAAGGTTATGTGATAAGTTTTACAATATAAGGACCGATAGAATTTGAATTTTGCTATAAAATCTTGTAAAATATAGACCAAAAATATAAAACACATTTTATCTTATTGTTTCCAAAAGTTTGAAAACACTTATTAGTTGAATTTATTAACCTTATCTTGTCTGTAATAGGTTGATTAACCATATTCTAAATCAAAAAGGTCATTGATGACATTCTCATAGGTATTGCTTTAATCGATCTACCACATCTAGGAAATGCCAAAATAGGATTTTGTTAACATTATAGAGTTTCAAAACTTCTGAAGTTCACTAATCTCGGCTGCGGTGGTGAGGACCTTCATATGCGAATACGTTTATGTATCTGCATTAAACGAACTAAAGCATATTCAGTCTTAAGATCCCCTAAATGGGATTTTAGTACTTAAGGCGACGCATTAATGGTTACTTTTTTAAATACGCATTGTATATCCAGGTAAAATTCATTTATTTCCATGTACTTGGCATTTATTGTAAATAATAAAATTTCTCAAATCCAAATTAACCTAATGGTTTTTATTATATTGAAGTAAATGTGGAAATATATTCAACTTAGTTATTAAATTAAATCAAGTAAAAGTCAATCCTTTGAACGCTCTCGATGAAATCTGAGTAAAGCCTTAATTGGTAACATATTAAATTTTACTTATAAAAGTGGCACCAAAGAGAGTCTGACTAAAGTTTTAATGCAACTTTGGGATAAAGAAGGCAAAAGACCGCATTTTCCTATCTCTATTCTATCTCCAGCTGAAAAGAAACTGTGTATAAACTGCAACCTTATCTTAGAGAAATTAAAATAACTATAACTAAATTAACTATAATAATATTATTTAAAATTAATAAATCGCGCACTCATTCATCATGCTCGTATGCTGCAATTCCCTTCCTCATTTTTCTATGTACATGATTGTGAAAATAAGATTATTTTGAGCAAATCATCTCACAAAGGCAACGAAAGGAATGCATGCACTGAGTTAGTCGAAAATGCATCAATGACATTCATTTCAAGGAGCAAGAAATAAGGACCATTTGTAATAATAAGTGCCAAAAATTAGCTGAAAAATCGCATACGCGGGATGTTGTAGATTTACAGTATTTATATTAAAATTCATCCAGCCTGTCCCTGTGTATAATTGTCTCCTGATATCTATTTTAAGAAAAATGGTTATAGACTGAAGACCACTCAAATCATAGATCAATATATTTAAACAGAATCAAAATAAGTGTCAAAATGTTAATGAAAGTATTTTATTCTATTTATCGCTATGGAGAATTTAAAATTTTGTACCAGCTTCATGAATATTTTAGAGAAAAATCCTCTTCAGAATTTGGTGTTTTACTCCCAGATGTGTCCTCTCACTTTTCTGAAGGATGACTGAGATTTCTCAATGTGTGTGAAGTTTTCAAATAATTTCGGTACTTTCTTCATTTCTGCAGTGTTGTAAGATCAACCCATGTGTTTATGTTATCCAAGAAAGTACACTCATCTATAAGCATAAATACTGCCTAGATCATCAATGTCATCCGTATTCGACCACCGCATTGATCGGATGAGACCTTAATTTCAAACGTCGACCCAAATATCTTCAAATAGAATTAAATGAATTTGTGTTCAGCGAATGTGATGCTTATTTAAAAGTGTATATTTGTTACTCCTGCCTCTTTTTAATGAAATCAGATCTAATCAATTCATCACTTCGTTGTGTAAGCCCTGCCTACATGCAGCCTCTATTTGTCTCCTCCAAATGCTTCTTTATGGAAAAAGTTAACATCCATTTTTTGAATTCAAAATTAGTCCAATAAGCATTTGTTTAAATAAAAAATTCACGATTAAAACGAAGTCTATGAAGCCGTACCAATGGTGAAAGTATAATACTACTTAATTCCATATCTATATATTTTTAAAGATATTAGAATACTTTTCATATCTTATCAAGTCAAGATCATTAAAAAAGTGCCTTTACAGATCAAGCTGATGTTTTTAGGAAATTTGGTTAGGAAAATGGTTATTTATATCTATCACGAATTGCTTCAAAAAATAAGGTTTTAACCGAACGGTGAAACTATGGATCTAAAGTGAATAATGAGCGATCGAATATAACTTTATTCTAACTACATACTTTTGTGAGAAATCACGACATCCAGATTTTGCCAATAACTTCTATTCAATCACCGTTTCATTCCTACTGGTCAATTTTAATATTTCGTGCATTTAGATAATATTTCATAATTAAAACTTGTTAAAGTTGTTTCGCATTTTTATTAGTAGCATTAGTATTAATAAACAACAAATCATAAAATGTTTTCTGCTTGAAATAAGTGTTCCACGTGATAAATAATACTCTTAAAGAACTTCTTATTTTGCCTGATACCCATTCAAAACAAATAAATGAACCACTTAATAGTACGTCAATGGGATTTATTCACTCTTGTTTTCGCATTCTATCTGGAAAATATATCGCAGACCAAAATATACCTGGAAAATCAAGTGCCTAAGCAATATTACCGCCAGTAAAAGTACATATTAGTGTATAGGATCCCAGTAATTATCCACGTTAAAATTTCGTTAAATCAAATAGCAAAAGTATTGACACTTTATTTAAAAACCATTAATAACATAGTTATTAAGATTTAGTTAAAGCAAAATATGGTAAGGTTTGGTACACTAAAGTTATGCATATAATCTTTCAAAATTAAGCTTGCATCATCTTGTTCTCATCTTCGCAAATAAAAGACAATTTTAAATCTAAGTGGATTGCAGCTTAGGCCATTTGACATATCCAAATTCTAGGATGATGGTGGCACCCAACCCATTCTTTTAAACTTGGCAAACTTCTCTCTCCAGTATCGTACGTAAACAAATGTGAACCTTCACCCTTGAGAATTAATATTTGCAAATGCCATTCATTCGCTCCTACCACTGAAATTTGACCGAACGGAACGTTCCAAAAGATCGAGCCTTGAATGTCTTATGAGCGAAGAGAAGTGAAGCATATCACAAGTCGGTTTAAGTAAAAGTCATTAATTTGAAGAAGCAAGTGGAGTTTGTTTAAAGTGGCAAATATTAATCAACTTTAAATATATCATATAGTCTGATTATTTATTTTAATGATCTAGTAACAATTAAACAAATTCGGCTTACATTTTTCATTCGCTCACAGAATCGTCGACTTATGATTTTTGAGCTTCATTCCAAGATGTAGCCTTAGTGCTGTCCCCTTTCAATTTATGATAAGATTTATAATAAGAATGATCCAGCCTAGTCCTCTAATAATCGATAGCAAATCGAACAATCGTCTTGATTAGCGATATGTTCGAATAGACATGTCGCAATTTACTAAATGACTTAATTTCTACATAGATCTTTCTTTAATCAGTTTATTCCGACATATTAAAAACCGGTGCACTCTGATTTTTTTTTTACTTATCTACTTGAAGTCACAATTAATTTCAACGACCTCTGAGACAGACAGTTTTGTGATAATGGGGTAACATAGTGTGGCTCCACATTGAAGAAGTAAATCAAGTCACTCGAAGGTATTTAGAAAAGTACTTTAATTTATTGGTTAAAATATTAAATTGTTTCTTTGTGCTCTGTCAACACGTCCAATCTTCGATGCCTCCGTGTGGTGATCGGTGGTTGTTTTTGCCTAAGGTCTTATCTAAGAGAGACAACCGAAATTGCTAGTAGATACTCTTTTACGAAAACTGATAATAAGGTTGAATCAAATGAACAATTATCAATAAATTACTTTTTACCCATGCAAAAGCCATGACTCAATATTTGTTTCATTAAATCTTTCAGTGAAATAATTATTTGAGATTTTTTCCGATGATTAGATTTTGAATTTGACTATTTTAATCAACCAGACAATTTCTAACGAACTTTCAGCTAGTTTTGCTATACAATATTGATTATCGATTTAACATGATGCAGTTATTATTAGACTCATTCTCCTATGCTTTTATATCTAACCACTAATCTCTTTAACCGCTAAAGAAATATGAAGATTCAAGTGCTGCATGCATTTTAGTTAGGATGATGACCATGCAGATGAGAAAATAGGGATAGAAGAACTTTAAGACTGGGGTAGGATTTTCTGAGCCTATCGACAAACAATTAATGCTATTGACTGTCATGGTGAAAAGTAAAGCGGTTAAAATATATTAATTATTGTTTATGTAGCTTCTTTTCAATTTATTTGTTTTGGAGACATTTTCAGACAGGACAAATAGCAACTTGTCAATGGCGCGAGATTTTAGTGGCAGTTTAACATCCACGTAGATCAGATGGCACTGATAATAAAAGAAAGCCATTAAGAAATTTATTTCTATTCTCGCATCTTTATTTGACTCACTAGTTTTGTCTGAAACAGGGGAAAATTTCTAATGGCTTCTGCTACACCTTTTAAAAATAAATGTTAAAATAAATTTGAAGATAAAATCTTCAGCAAAAAATTTTCATATACTTATTTTGAGGATTGCACAAACGATTCGTTATTTTCAACGGATAGGATAAAATGAATTTTTAAAAAACATGTGATCGGATAGGACATAAGAAGCTGAAACTCCTCAAATTCTAGTGAACTTGTCCCTTAGCTGGATTTGACTACTACCTTAAGCACTTATCATTTTTTCCAGTTCCCTACCTCTATTATATTAATAATTCATCCCCCTGCCCTTAATCCGCCCATTGAATTTCCGCTGTTATCTAACCCTTGCATATTGAACTCTCCTCCGCTACTTAACTAAACTTTTATTTCCATATTATGACATTGACTTCAACTTTATACATCTTTGCCAAATATGAACATTCTTATACAGTCATTGTCTCCCTCTTATTCTATTGTAATAAAGTTCGTGTGAGAATGGAAGGGCAATTGTGTGATAGGTTTTCTACACTCTGCATTTTTGCGCATTGCCTTCTTTCAATAAAGTCATGTGTAAGATGAATCAAGCAATACTCGGGAATTAATATGCTGAGACTAGTATCTCAGAACCAATCAAAATCTCGCTCACTTCCTTAGGAAAACAAATTAAATTTCGGAAGCATTAGTGTCAAGGACTTGCCGCAGTCTTTCAAATTGCATATGAAATCTTGTTCATTATATAGAAAATGTATAGAGAATATTTCATTCTCTGAATTTTACCAAAGATTTGAAATGGTTAAGACTTTACCCGAAAGAATATTCAAATCAAACAAGACTAATAAAGATGGTTAGTCAAAAAATCCAATTACATCTTTCACCAACGCTCTATCCTCTTGAATTTCTTCAAAGAAATGGTTATTTTTTGTAAGATATTCAAAGTTTCCAGTTACAGAGGCCAGCTTTTGTTATTTAACTTTCCAACTGCTCTATCATAATAGTTTTATTTAGGCGACCCCCGTATTTATACGACCACCGTTATAGATGAGTTTATATTATAGGCTTAAATTGGCATTGGTTATTGTAAAATGACTCTGTGTCATAGTTGAGTTCATTACTTTATTATTAACAAATGCTTGTCTGCGGTGTTCAGTGCCTGTTGATCATTATTTTTTAATCAAGCCTTGTCACTTCCATTCATCATTTCCTTCCAATAGTTGAGAGGACAAAGCGATCTTATTTGATATTCAGCAGCTTACAGCTCTAACATAACAGAGATAATATATCTAAACGTTTTAAGTTAACGGAGCTCCGTAAGTGGTGTTCTCTCAAGTTAACTTCCTCGCTTTGAATACCATGATGAGGAATATTTAATCTTGACCCTGTAAATCAATTAAAGTAAGACTTTTATCCTGATTTATCTCAATTTTAACTATCGTCCACTCTTATTTCCTTTTGTACAAGTCTTCTTATCCTTGTATTCACAGACTTTCTCACAAAAAAAGAAATTTAGCTCCATCTTGAGCAATAAATAAATGGAAATGCAGACGCATAAATCAATAAAAGCATCAACTCTGTACTAAAATTTATAATAACTGGCAGCAAGTTTTGTACAAAGAGAGTGTTCAAATCTTTCCATTTTTAGTGGAATTTTACTCAAGTTATCGTTTGTATGTGATGTATTTTCAATTTTAATACTTTCATATCCTGTATGCTTGCACCACTAACGGATTTAAACCTAAATATTATAGAAAATTTTCTTTTTTAACTAATTCAGCATCAACTAGGTCAATCTATGTAACGTACATTACATATCCTCAAGCTAATTCAAACTTGACTAAAATCAGCGAGCCAGCTTTTCTCACTTGCCATGAAAAGCCATTCACCTTAAAGAAATGCCCTTTATTTTTACTCATGTCCAAGAAAACACTCTTGGCATTCTGATCACATGAAAGTATTGAAGAGGGAAAAAATGAAATAGTTTATCGAAAAAGAAAAAGGGTGGCGCAGCGTAGCAATAGGCAGTGAAATAGAGTCGTTAATTGTCCTTGAAGGATGAATCCTCTTCTCCGAAATATTTATCTTACATACTCTATAATCATCACCAAATTTGATTATTCTGTCTTTAAGGTAACCTCTGTAAATCTTTAACCTTTCGTGTGACCCAAGCACTCCATAGACAAACATCGT
>CAADRB010000028.1:1634527-1681681 GCA_900708905.1 Hymenolepis diminuta | reverse complement strand
CTATTTTCATCGATCGGAAAAGGTAAGCATATCTCGGACGATAGTAGCAGACACCGCATGGTCGGCCCTGCTATTAGCCAGTTTTGTCTGCACTGGCCCTTCCTTTTCCTACAAATCGCCCAGACCAATTAAAGCACGCATACGATTTCATCCTTATGCGTGTCCTCACCCAAAGTGTCGATTATAAATAACCTCCATCAGACACACACAAAGACCCTAGTTCGTCCAACACATCTCCCGTTGCTCAGTCCTTCTCCTCCAATTCCCTATTTTTCCCTTGAGACTCTGTACTGAGTTTTATTCAATACAAACTGGTCAACGCAATCCTTGGTGTTCTTTTTCTTTCTTTCACTGTTAGCCAATTGCCGCTACATACTGGTGACCCTCAACAGTCTGGTGGCCCTCTACAAACTGGTGACTCTGCCACTACATCCTGATTTGTTTGAATAATGAATGTATTTCATTGTCCGCTTATGAAAATAGATTCACTGCATGATGTGTTTTCATTTTATGCAGGTTGAATTTAAACATTTGACCCCTTTCAGCTACTGAGAGCGTTCACATCGGTGACTTACAGAGTCTAATGGCAAGCTGGTTCAACTTAACCATGCATAAATTTCTAGAAGCGGCTATGATTTTTCTACTTTTGTGATGTTCTTATTTCAATACTTAATAATTTTCTTTTGAAATGATATAAATGTAATTGAAATTATGAATACATAACTTTCCTTTATCATAGGTATACTATGGAAAACATCATAGAAGTCTGTTGTAATCATATTTTTTAGGGAAAATAAGACTTTCCCGATTTAACTAAATGCTTATAACTAAACTTTGTTGTTAATTCATAGCAATTAACTAAGCAAAGTTTACGCAAGCTCCAGCATAAAAATGAGTTTAACCAGGACCATACTCAAAGTGGTTATAAAATATTTACGAGTTTGTGCCTTGTCGAGTTCATTAAAAGGGGGGTTCAATCAGAGAGAGAATTCATTTTATTACCCTGACCAGATTGCCCGGACGCGGATTTGCATTCATGTTAAATTACTTACATAGTCCGTCCCGATTTTTAACTCACGGCGACTTTCCCATAAAGGTGTTACAAATTAACCACAGTGACATTTCATGTTAAACAAATGACAGCAATTGAAAATAGAATTTGATACTGTTTAGATTTCAATTTTTTATCTCAGTGAAGCATTTTTGTATTTATGAATTTGATCAAACATTAAGGATCGATAGGCTTCATAACTTAGAAATTGACCATTTTATGTGTCGCTATCAAATTGTTCTCAACCGAATGAGTAATATTTAATGGATCTATTTCACTTTCTATTTATTTGCTCCACTTCTCAGTTTGTAATCGAATAGATACAGCCAAAAAGATATAGAATATAACGGGCTTAAAATCTGCTTCAATGAAATAAATGAAACAACTATTTTGCGACACATTTCTTGGTTCTCTGAATTCTCATTATTGATGCTGCTTTTCAGGAACTTAAGATATCCAGTACGCAAAAAGTTTATTATAATAATGGTTAAAATTAGCCTATTTATTTTTGCCCAATTTAATATGTAGAAAGACTTTGAAGTTGAAGATCCCTTATTTTACTTCATTAATTCTCGGCTTACTATTAGAACAATGTATAAACGAAAAAGGTGGAAGTGTAAGTGGTCAGAGTTTGTTATAAACAAGGTGCACAATATAATGGAATATATGAGTCTAAGCGTAAATAGCTGAAGAGAAAAGGAAACGCGAGCATACCAGATGTTCCACCCGTTTCGAGTGTCGTAGATCGCTTATTTAAACCCTCGATAATATCCACAGCACCCTAGATGCTGGTTGACTCTTCCTTGCCGGAAATAGATGCTCATTAAATAAAGGTACATGAGTAGGTAATTAGAAAATGCTGCTATTCAAAGATATAGGTCATTCTGTTTCATCATGGTGGACCAGACAATAGACAAGACACCTACTCGGAAACTAGCTACTGAGCAGTGTCCAAATTGTAATAAGAAAGTCCAGACTCATTGAATCACATACATTTGTGAGAGAAGTGAAAAAGATAAAGAATCAATCTACGAAAAGCTATCAAAGACAAAGGCGACAATTTTAAACCAATGGAAAGTTAAGGATAAAACATGCTGAAGAATAAGGACAGTGTACTAAAAATAGGTTATTCGTTAATTTACACAAATTTGTGGCGTTACGTAAATAACGGTGTTTTCAACTTTTATACTGTGATGGAAAATAGGCTGTAAAATAAATGTGAAGTTCATATTCGTTGGTTTCTTTCCTGATCAGTTCTAAAATATTTCCCATGAATTGTTTAACATTCTGCTGCTACTATAGATTTTAGACTGATTACTACACCTATTCATTTTCATGGATAAAAATAAGAAGCACTCATTTAGTACCTTTCTTGGTCTATTAATTTTAAATGCAGAAATACTTTAAACAATAATCGCGGATCATTTAATTAAATTTTCACTTTGACATTTGTGATCTTAAATTGACCGGAGCATGTACCTTTGTGTTAAAAAAATGCCTGACGTGAGTTGCTGGAGTACTTTAGAATTCCTCTAAATCAAATTACGGAAAGCAAACTTTTTTCGGAGCTGTCACTGAAATCACGGATCTTGAAGAAGTGGAGTTTGTTTAAAGTGGCAAATATTAATCAACTTTAAATATATCATATAGTCTGATTATTTATTTTAATGATCTAGTAACAATTAAACAAATTCGGCTTACATTTTTCATTCGCTCACAGAATCGTCGACTTATGATTTTTGAGCTTCATTCCAAGATGTAGCCTTAGTGCTGTCCCCTTTCAATTTATGATAAGATTTATAATAAGAATGATCCAGCCTAGTCCTCTAATAATCGATAGCAAATCGAACAATCGTCTTGATTAGCGATATGTTCGAATAGACATGTCGCAATTTACTAAATGACTTAATTTCTACATAGATCTTTCTTTAATCAGTTTATTCCGACATATTAAAATCCGGTTTTCCTTTAATTAAGAATCAAATGAAGTTAGACTCTTTAATACCATGACGTAGCACTCAGCAACTTTTTGATCCCCTACCCCTTATTATGTACTTGACTTTTTATTAACCATTTCATTTCGATTTCATTTTATTCTCACAATTACGTTTTGATTTTTTTGTTCTATTGTCGGTAATAGTAATAACATAAAGGACTAAATGGTCATAAGATGGGCAAAATGACTATTTGATAATTTTAAATTAAGGCTCAAAAGCATTTTCTTCATAGTGGCCAACATTACCTTCCGTAAATTCAGAGAGCATAAGATGGACTATCCCTGGTGCACATCTGTAAATGGCCAACTGCGCTGGTTAATTCCAATTAGTATTGAGATTGCCTGAGGAGTCAATCCCGCGCAATAAAGTAAATTATTTGATCTTATAATTCATATAGGAATTTGCATTCGAATGAAACGCGTAATATTAGACTATCTGGAACCAAGTGCAATAGGAACATTCTTTTATATGACAATAACTCTCTTCTCTGCTTTGAAATTTGTTATTTCTCTTTATTGCTCTTCATAATTTCTCAGCTCATAGTCTTAGTTGTCACTTTTACCTAAGATTCGCAGCTAGTTAAATTGAGTGAGCTGAAGTGAAGTATGATTCGAAGGAATATTTTCTCTATACAAATAATAAGAGGATGAAAATTGTATCAACTAAGTTGGGAAGGAAGCACTGGCTACCTTTCTATTAACCGGATCCATCCGACGAATACCTCTTTCACAATGCCTTCGCTTTTCGTAATAATTTCAGTTAAAATAGATAAATTCCTCAACAAAAGCGGAAAAATCGCATAAATTTGTCGCTTAGCCATCAACCTTTGCTCTGTTAACACATTTAGGTACGTGTTGGCAACGCACTGGGAACTATGTACATTACCCTAGAAGACACAAGAAAGAACATGACAAGTCTAGTTCACGTACTTTTGTACTGAGTCAGTTATAACTGATTAGATAGAGAGACTGGACACATTCAAGTCCCTGCGCCTCAAAAGGCGTTTATCGTTTGGTCCGACGTTGGTAACCCGGATGCCACAAAGTTACAATGGATTGTCGAAAATGAAGTCCATTTTCAATTTCATATACGAAACTGACGCAGATGCTGAGAATGCCAAATAAATGTCAAAGAATGGTAGGAGAAAAATCACTGTACAGACCATTTTAATCCGATTGGTGCTTATGCCTAATCATATGAAAAGTGGTCTTGAGAACTATCTACGTCTGAGTTCGTAGTATATTATGAAAAACGGCTTTATTAGGTACCACCATCAAAGTACTCCTGTTTGACCACACTTAATCAAGTTGAATAAGAGAAACCGACGTTTTAAGACACGTTTTTTGGTTTAACCAAAGAGACATCTTAACAAACTTGGTGAATTCAATTTTAATCGATAAGAATTTGAGCTGTATTTGGATTTTGACCCTTTTTATTTTGGCACCAATCCAACTAAACCCAATTATGTGGAAAAAAGGAAATCACTTCGGTATAATTTATTTCATACAACAATGCATCATTTGTATCATATCTGGGAAAATATTAAGAGAATTTTAAAGGCCAATTTTAGAATACTGTAGTTAGTATTTTAGTAAATATACACCCTTTTCTACCAACCTATTTGACAGCACGTTTAACTTTTTAGCTTAACTTTTCTATTTAGCGCTTCGATATTCATTCATTTGTCTTTAAAGATCTGGCAATTTAGTATTCCGCTTATGGCGGAAAAGATGAAAACACCTGCCAATATAGTGCTTGTGAAGAAACCAAACTAATGTTAGGGAAGCAATACATCGTGTTTTACCTCAAAATTAAATCTTAATGCTACGCATTAACTTGTCCAAATAATGTGTTAATATGTAGGCCTCATTAAACGAATGGATAATTGTATCACAACGATAGTAATTCATTGATCTAAGTATAGCGCTACCAGTTTTGCTTTTGAGTTTTCGACTAGTATTATCTAAACTATTTGGAAATCTTTCAAACGATCCCGTAGAAAAAAGAATGATCTATTTTCTTTCCATGAATTCAAAGCAATAATGGTAAAATATTACGACAAATCTCGATCACCTCAAGAGAACCTTGCTTATTGAGCTTTGATGTGTTAAACATTTTAGCCATTTCAGACATGTACCGTGGAGCTCATGTAAGCGGCTTAATATCGAATAAGGCCGTTTTGGTTTTTCAACCTTTGGGATAAAAGTTAATTCAAATGGTAAGACTAACGTCAAAATTAACAACTGATCAATAAGCACTGGATATCATGATCATCCAGTAATATCAATAATCCGAGTGACAAACCTCTAAATTTAAATTTCGAAATTGAGGTCCCATTACGTAATTATTTTACATTCCACATTCAAGATCAATTTACATAATACTCTTGATTTTGCTCCGAACAACTTGTTAATCACCCCCCTTAAGCTATTTCAGTTGCTTTCTCATACAAACATTTGGAATGTGTCTGTCCTGCTGTGGATTATAATAATTGCCATTTGATCAAACTAAACAGGTCAGTCATAATTTTCATGCAAAACCCTGGAAAAGCATGTATTGATTAAACTTATATGTTCTTCATTGACTTCAGGTAGGAAAACGGAATGTTTCAGTCAGAAAACCTCAATCAAACTTTGTTGCGTTCTTTCATGTTGAGGCCATTAAAATATTATATCACTTTCTGTTTGCTAAAATCTGATTGGTGGTTATTAGGTCACCTACGTCGTAGTTGTTAGCGTTGCCGAGTTTGACCTTAGCACTCAGTCGCGTCTCCTCTATGCTCTAGTGAGCACATACGCTGTCGAACATCCTCTCAGCAAAGTCTATCGACTGATTTCATAAACTGGAATATTTTATCAAGATTAATAACTAGGATTTAATACTAATTCAACGGGATTTTGGACTGATCGTGGTAATCGTAAGTACCATTTTAATTTCATGCATATTATTTGTTATAGTCCATATTTCCCGTTTAAACATGATCTCTCAGGCAATCTTATTGTTCGTTTGATTTTTCGTCAGATATTCATAGATCTCCTGATTATAATCGAAATGGTTACCGTCAATAGATATGGTTTCTATGGCTTTAAGAAAATAAGAATGTAATGGAGTAGTGAGCATTATCAATCAACAATAATATAAATCTTATTGTTATTTGGCCCAAACATATGCGATTTTTAAAAGAAGGGTCTCAATCGTTTAGTTTCCTTTAACCGTATAATTTATTCTCATCAATATAGCTCTATATAGGCTACTAAGACACAGATTATTTGTCATTCATATTAATTGAAATAGTTTTATACTCAATTTTAAATGTTAGGTCTGAACAGAACGCTGAAAGGGGAAAAAGAAAATGATGAAAATGCATCCTAAGGAAAAAGAGTCATGTGTTCCGCATGATTGATTACTGTCCAGTGACAGTAAAACAAACAATGGGTTGCTATTTTTATATACACGAATAAGGCAGGCAGATTTGGAATGTTTTAACCCTCAGAATATTAGCGACAATGACTTTGTCACAGTGGCAAATTGCAAACAAAACTTACCTTTTGAGAGGTCTTCCATCCTTTACGGAGTCAAAGTAATATACTGATGGCGTGAATGTGTTGAAACCTTGCGACCTGTCAAATGAGGTTCACCGCTCTTTATTAAAGAGTTTTTGTTGACATTAGTTGTAATTTGTTTACGTCCAAACTAAGTGGTAATAAATCCGCTAGTTAAACAGTTAATTACTCTGATAAGAGATGATCTACATATAGATGACGCATTTTTCGACTGAGTAGGCTCTGTGATGTATTTCATCCCCGGAATATTAGCTTTCATTTAGCAGGCTTGGAATTTTTGAGTGAATATCAGTGCCATTCATTCATTTGATTATTATTTTAACATTTTAAGGACCCCCAGCTTGCTATTTGATTACACATTTGAAAGTATGCGTAACATTTTTTACTTATATTCGTATACGAGACCTACAGTTTGTACTTATCTAACATAAAGACGACAAGCAATTTGGGACTTTCTGTCAACAAAGTCCGATATATATATATATATATGTACAAGTGCTTGAGATCTCGGCATTCTAGCGACTGATAATCATAAGAGGCTAAGCAACGTATGTTAATGACACCAATCGATTCAAAATAAACTGGGCTGATTTTAAAATTACTAGGATCATTTCTGTAATATATGGGCACCAGTCTCTCAATTTCAAACCAGATTACATGATGATTTGCATCCAGGTCCCTTCTCTGAAAATCAGTGTTTTATTTCTAAAGATTCATGTGTAAGCACAATGAATCAAAAGAGTAAATATATACACAAATTTTAATTAATAGTTATGTTGAAACACTTTTTCCTTATTAAATAGTTGACTTTGGAATGGAGAGGGGAAACCAAGTAGGATCTGATAAAGAAAATGTTTATTCATAATTACAGTGGAAGCTTTGTAATTAGATTAAGGTCTTCAAAACGTTTTATAGATCGCAAACAGAGACGTACCCATACAGCTAGTATAGGAGAAAACAATTGGGCTGTTGTGCACGCATCAGCATTAACGTCAATAACTTTAATTCAGCGAAATTTTCACTTTAAAATCTTTTAATGATCCGTCGATCAAACTCCCATACGTCATCGGATCTTCATTTACGTGGATGTAAAGAGGGATTAATTTTATAGTGCCGATTAATGCTGCATAGATTGAGATCCAAACTTAAAAATTTCACCATTCATAAAAGGGTGTCTATAAATTCTTCTTGATACATGAAAAATAGTCTGACTGAAAAAATTTGTCTTATATCAGAGATAAATTATTTGAAGATTGAAAATTGGTAGTCTGGGATGTCTGACAACAGGTGCATTTTCACCGTCCTGATACTCTGGGCTATTTAAATGTACATTCTCCAATTAGTGATTTCTGGGGCATTGGGAATTGGTCTGGTTATAAAAAGTGAAATGTTCTTAATTTAAGAAATCAGATTGCTCAAAATAAAATTTTACTCCTTTTCTAATGGAAATTCTCACCAGAAGTTTTGATTACCGCAGAAAACTCCAGAGATATAAAATTTTAAAATTAATTAAGTAGCTATTTTCTAGATCAAATCTCAATTAAAGATGAGATCGATAAAATTTGCCATTAATATTAAACATATATCAATTTTTATTAAAATTTAGATTCAGAATGCGATGCTAAATCCGAATGACGAGAAATTAAATGAAAAGGATGCTTCAGAAGAAATCGACATTCTAAAGGTTCCAGCGTCGAAAATCTTTGCATACCAACATGCACATGCAATAGAAAACATAAACAAACGTTTTGAAAGGATTGTAAGAAAATTCAAATATCTCAATTTATCTCTACGTAGATGAATAATAATCAAAGCAGCCATAAAATTCCCCTTTTGAATTCAAGCAGTTCTTCTACATCAAGACCTACAAGTAACAATTCGCAAGACGATGTAAGATTTATTTTATTTTTATAAGTGTTTATTAAATTTGGGTCTAAAGTATGATAAATTTTGCTAGAAATTTAATTAAAACTTATTCATATAGTAATTTTATAAGGCAGCAGAATGATTATTCGATCTGACAGAGAAGCAAAAGAAGATGAAAGGTTTTCCATGTGCATCACTTTTCTTCTTAACGCTCCTTTTCGCACGATTTGCAAACCAGGGAACTCTTTTATTTAAAAATGGAAAATATATTCAGTCCCCGTGCTCATCTGCCATGTCAGAGGTCGGTGCACACCCCGTGAACGGAATGGCCAACAACACTATTTCAGTCTGGTGGCATAATTCGAGTCTCTCACTGAGGAGGTTCTATGATGCTAGGATCAGAACTTTCAGTCTCAAAGAAACAAGAAGAGAATACTCCTAGAATGTACAGTGCTTTTAAATATACGTGGCATTTGATAAAGCTTTCATCAAACACATAATAGTCAGTAAGATTCTCATAAGGAGAACATTCAATTCGAGATGCATAGCCAAATTTAGAAAATGAGAACTCAAATCACTGTTAAAGATTTAAATCGCATATCTCGTTGTGCTTCAAAGTGCATCTACTTCACATCAAAGTATGGTCAAAATTTAATACGCGGGAAATAGCAAATAGGGAAGCTAAATTGGAGTAGTGAATAAAATCAAAGCATCAAAAGGGGTCGTTTGCATTTGACTTTTGTATTCATCCACTTTTCCAAAATTTAAATTCCATGATCCGTCTCCTAGATTGCAGCAAATGCTTATCTGCGACGTTCAGTACTTATTAATCATTATTTTTTAAAAGGTCTTGCCACCTCAGTTTACTGTTTCTTTCCAATGATTGAGAAGGCAAAATGATCTTACATGCCATTCAACAGCTTACAATTCCAACATAGCAGTAATGAAATGCTTAAATATTCTAAGTTAGCGGAGTTCCATAAGGTATTCACTCAAAAGATATAAATTAATTTAAAACAATTATTGAAGTTAACATTTCTCCAACTAACCTAATAACACTGAATGATGGATCCCTATATGTTTCCGAAATGCTCATCCATATCATCACTAATATCGGCACCATAGTGGTGTCTTAAGTGGTTAATCTCACCGTAACCTCAAGCTCCCCGCGGATAAACATCGTGTATCCTTAAGTGTTTTATTTTAATTATTAGAATAAGCTAATTATGTGGTCCCCCATCGAGCCTTACAAGGGCTCAGCATCTCCACGGCGATGTTCGGAACCATTCCATCTGTTCATGCTGCCCCCTTTTTCTATAACCGCCCCTTTTCATTAGACACACACCTGCACTTACGTCCTCACGCGTGTCCTCGCCTAAGTGACTCATATAAATTGCTTTTCTATGCCCACGCCTATATACACCCACACTCCTACGCTGTCTTCTAATTGCCTTCGTTCCACAATTCTCTCTGACCCTCTTGAATCCCTTATCGCGGTTCATTTAATACATTTCGAACTAATTAATCCTCGGTGTTCTGCACCACAATTGTTTTTAGCCCTTACTCAAACGACCACAAATTGGTGCCGTTGCTGAAGTTAGTTGTTGCTCAAACTCCAACACATTCAAACCCTCATGTAATTTTCATCAACAATTTTCTTACATTAGGAAGTGTTTGAACAAATAACCAGAGCGAAAGCAAAATATAACAGCCTAGAACAATTTTATGATAGCAAACTATAGCACTCTTTTCTATCTAAACAAATTCTCAAATTGTATGTTTGCATGATGATTAAATGACACTTTTTAACGGAGCTGTAAGGAATTATAAAATTCCAATTTGATTTTGAAGTTAATTTTTATTTGTCAATTGAATAAAATTTGTTCTATTTTGCAATAGGCATGTTATAATCATTATCGAAGATTTACCGTATAACGTGTTTGGAAATACATACAAAAGACCCGGAAAATAGGTATTGACAAGATCAAATCTTAGAGCATTGCCAATTACAATTTTTAAAAGAGCTATTCGAGATATGTTTGAAGGCAAGAAGTCAACTATACCCAACTCAGCCTGTCCGAAAAGGAATTTATCGTGTGGCCAGACGCTCGGGATCTGGATACCACTAACTATTACGATTTTCTATTATTATTAGTCAAGTTTAATTATTAGTTTTCATTATGCCTCTGAAACAACATAAGAAAGAGTTGACGGGTGTAACTACTGTTCTTTTGAGATTCTTCTGATAATATGTCGCCTTCATTCAATAAAAAAAGAAAACTATCTGGCTTGAAGTATGTGCATTTTCTTCAGCTGATGATATGATGTGTTTTCCATTGTTACGTCCTTCTGATTTGTTTCCAGAAACAAACAGTCCGCGTCTTTTACGACCTTGAACCAGACGGACAATCGTTGTTCGAGGAGATCATGAGAAACGGTGCGGAAACCCTTCCACATTTTCGAGAAATGGTCGACAGAAATGCCAACAAGAATGAGTAAGTCCCCGACGTATGATTAATTACTTCGATCATAATTATATTGATGTTCGCACAAAATTACTATTTGTAAAATATTATAAAAAATATTTACAAGTTTTGGAGACATTTTAATGAAAAATAATGCAAATATTCTACTTCATTTGTGGAATACTATTGATTACCATCTCAATTCACGAAATATGCTAACTTTAACGGACAGATGTACACTGATGATGAAATGGTCAACATGCACGTCTACCAAGTCTATGATCACGAGATCAATACTCACCGGGGCACATCCAGTGGTGTGCCTAGCTAACCGCCCTGGTTATTTCTGACTAACAGGAGGGGTGGTAGAATATGCGCTAATTGCGGCTCCTTCTACCCAAGTCAAGTGCTCTGCAGATCAGTTTTGAATACCATTCGAGCGGTAGAAATGTCGCCGAGGAATTTTTATGACGGCATCCAAAAGTATAATTCTCAAATAAAAATGCTTAAAATAGAACAAATTCCACCTTTGCAGTCTTAGAATTCTACTGCTTAAGCAGTCGGCATATTTTATTAATCTATGCCTTGGATTTTAAATATTCACAAAATTTCAGGCATAAAATAAAATAATCATTTATCCCTACCTAAGTCCCAAATGGAGGGCATATTTTAACCCCTGACTTCAAATGACTGTTTAGAGTCTCTCCAAGTACCGGATTAAGTTTTAATTACTAAATGGAAGGATTGGAAAGATTGTCGCTCAACGTACTTTCAGAATTTAAACGAGTTTATGAGTTTTGCAATTTAAATAACGTATGAGAAGCATAAAGCACACGATTAGATATCTGATAAATCGATCTTAATAAGTTCTCAGATTAGGAGATTTTGAAGGGATGCACATGATTTTTTGCAGTTTTTCTTCGATGGATTCATTTTCTACTTTGAAAAGTAATTTCGATGCAATTTTAAGTTTGGATTTGCTAGATTTCTGTGTAACCAAGGTATGTCGAGTATAAACTCCGAAAATTATATGAAATGAGCTACTTGTTATTAATTAATTATCATCATTATCAACCGTTCATAAATAAAATTGTGAATGAATTTTGATTTGTGCAAAATTGTTTTCTATTAAACAAATGCCTCTCTCAATTAAAGTGATTGTGTTCTTTCTCAAAGTAGGACTCTTCTATGCTATGGTCATACTAGGAAGTCTAGTTTCCGTGCAGCGATCTACCTGCCATTAGACATCGCTAGGCTACAGTTGACTTAAACCCGAGAGAAAAAAGCATGGGACAGAATGTAGTTAACTCTAGGATACTATTAATTAAACATCGTTTTGTATAGGAATGAAAGTATCCTTTTCATAAATTGATGTCCGGTGATCAAATCTTCACCAGACTGATAAAACTTTTGGTCCAAAATAACTTTCAAGCTATAAGGGGCGGTGTACGCTGCATATTGAGAAGGATTATGAATGACATGGAGACAAATAGTGAGAAATGGTCATCCTGAGTCAAAATAACAACTCTGCACCATTAGGCGCTGTTTTTCGGCTTTCTATCAGAAGTGAATTTAGTTGTAGATTTTGTAGCTTTGTCCGTTTATGGGTAATATATGCCCTTTTGTCAATAGTTATTATCTGTCATCAATTTTTCGACGACTTCTCAGCAGTAAATTCTACCCATATCGATCCAATCCGTTATTTATGTATTTCACTCCCTTCTTATGCATTACTCTCTCCCTTTATTTTTCAAAACATATACCCATGGTATTTCCCACTGTGTTTATAATTGGAACTATATTTTTTTCCTGTTTAAATTTAAATCCATTTCAAACAAGTTCGCAGTCACCACGCGTTGTTAATGGTTCTCCGAAAATATTGCAACTATCTGTTAGAATAAGCTACTACACTTGCATATCCATAACTAAATAGGGAGAAATTATTTTAAAAATTACGATTGTTCGAAAGTGAAAAATCGTAAGTCATTAATATAACTTTTATCAAAAAGAATATTGTTGCATCACGTGAAAAGACCTTATTTGCAGCTCCTAATCAGATTCCCACCCCGATCTTTATTTATCTCTAGCTATTTTTGATTCCTTTTCTATCCTCCCTTCCGAATATCTAGGAATTATGGATGGAACGAAGTGGAAAAAACATGACCACTCATGAAGAGCAAGTAAACATTGGGGCTAAAAATTTGATTTCTCACCTTGTATTAAGTGCCATCTTACTCCCTTTTGCCACACGCAATAAAATATAATTTTGACGTCAGCCCAACTTGATCACATATAAGGATCATGGAAGAGAAAAGCTTATTGAATTCTTAGTCTGCCGATACTGCATCATAGTACAAAGACATTAATGAAAATATCTAGTTATTTGCTTTCTATGCTTTAACTGATGGTAGACACTCATTTTACCGCCGACAGAAACCTTCATTTTCGTCAAGAACAAGAACAACATCAATGTATGATGATGACAGGGTCTTTTAGAAACGATGTGGATTAAATCAAAATTTGTACTTAGAAGCTATTCACTGATGATACAGTTAAAATCTGTTCAGTAAGCACAAGATCTACACAGGTAGTACATACAAATAAACTAAAAGTACACCGGTTGATTTCTAGCCAAAAGAGGAAAAACAGAAAGGCCCTCTAGTTTACAATCTGTTTAGGTAAGATAGAGAGAGCTTATTTAAGCCAGAGTCTTTTCTAACTCCATGAATCCAGCTATAACAGGGCAGGAATGAAATGAAATTTGATTAGAGAATAGAGAGGAGGTAGCATTATCAGATTATCGTCTTCAAAAATTCAACCTTAAGAGGTTACATTTAAATAGGTTTTAATACTTTTCAATTTGTCTTGTTAAATTCGTATCCCAGAGCAGCTTGAAATTACGTTTCTGTGAAATTAAACTTAAAACCTCTTGGTCAGGGAACTATTAGCTATAATTCCTCAGAGCAGTTATAGACAATACTTTGTGACATAAATTGCATCTACTTTTAGTACTAATTTGATTAATCTAACCAAAGTCTGATATCAGTCTCTGAACTTTCCGAAGTCCGAATTTTAACGGGAAAGTCTTTCACTATCCTCATGTATGTGCTACTTCAAAAGGACACTGAAGTGAAATGAAAAGATAGTTCCTTGCTTAATGACAAACATTTAAAGCGTAATATATTTACGTTTTGTTATTATTAATGAATTAGTAAATAGTTTGTTGGAGTTAAAATAATAGCTAACAGTTCACAGCTAAAAAATTACAACAGTAATAACAGTCGCCCATTCGTAGCCTTCTGAATAAGAGCTAACAACAGTTGTAAAGCAGAGCATCAAGAATTGATTAGGCCAAAAAATTTATTTAAGGAAACCACAACGAGTTTGAAGCAAGTACCGTAGAGAGAGAGAAGAGCGTGCTGAGGAAGAGAGGAGATGAGTAGGAAGCGTAGGAGCCAGTAACTGACACACGTGCGTTCTTATTGATAGCTTTATATGAGTCACTTGGGTAAGGACGCGTGAGAACATGAGCGCAGAGTGCTTTTTAGTTGAAGCGAGGCGGTTATAGGGAAGGGGAGAAATCGATGGACGCGTTTGGGCATGGCAGATAGGCGTTATGCATCATAGGGATATAAAAGACGTCACTCCAACTTCGTGGGCGAAAAACCGAAGTATTGTCACACAGAATGCGAATAAAAAGTAATTCTGGAAATGCATAGAGAGTTATCCTTCAAGTTCACTTTAACAGCCAGTTTCACAAAACAATTCTAATTAAATTAAATAAATGTAATTGCTTCACAACATTTTATCTAATCTAAAAATAGAACAATTAAACGTATATTTTTTCCTTATTTTGTCATTTCAAAAAGCACCGTTTGCTCTTATTAAAAGTATTGTGTTTTAGTCTAAAGCTCCAATTAACTCGAATCAATTAATGCGGAGAAGAGAATAAATACATTTAACAAAGGGTTTGTTTTCATTAAAATTCGTATTTAAACTATGATATTTAAAACTGAATACATTACATCTCTTAATCAAGTGGAAGAGGAAGGGAATTGGAGAAGTAAGATATATTTGGAATTTTTTCCTCGTCGGCTTTCTGTCACAATGGACGCACTTTTTCCAATTTCTAGCCTACCAATATGATTATTTTTACTAAATAAACTTTTCAGTTCAATGACTTTTCTTTCGTTGAGGGTTTTATATTTAAACATTGTTTAATTCTGTGAATTATTCGATAGAATATTTTGATTATGATATCCAAACAGTTGTAAAGGATGATATTGACGACCTTCTGAGACGCAAATTCCAAAAACGTTTTCCCACTTCCATAGGATCATAACCGAATTAGGAACTAAGTAGATGATCAATAAGTTGAAGAAGAATAATTATTAGAGAAAGTGGAGATATATTTAGTCATCAAATATTAATCTAATCAACTAATAAGTTCTTATCTGAAATATCTCTGAACACCCTCGCTGAAAAAAATACCAAATAATGGCAAATCAAATATCTAGTTCAGAGCGATTCTAAAATGCTCTTGATAATTAGTTAAAAGAGAGGGAAGCCTAATTTGCTTTTTTAAGTAAATTGTAGAACTGAATTCCATTTACTGCCCTTTTACCATATTCGCTAGATTTAATTTTTATTCCACTCTGCATGCTTCCGTTTTGCCTCTATAAATAGGTAAACTCCTTCACTACGTATGAGAAATTTTGGACATCAAATGGTTTTTCATCTAGGAAATTTAAATGTCATTTTCCTTCTCTAAACGGACTTAAGTTACTTTCTTGGCATCTGTGCAGCAATTTTGCCTTCACACTTTACCAACTTGCATTAGTTACCAAATACTAAGATAAAAAGAGTTATTCATAGTTATAATCATCATTTGATTTTAGAAAAAAGGAAGTAAATTGGACTAAATTTTCATTAAATTTTGATGGTCGTTTTCATACTTGAATGAGGAGAAAATGGTTCTCATTTTGCCGTTGTTAAAATGCATTTTGTTGCGCTTTTAGTACTCACCTCCCAACAACACCGGACAATAATATTACCAGTAAGTGGATGGTAACGGTTTCCTGGTAAATTTTCAAGTCAAACACATTATTATCGAATATATGATTGTACTAAATTATCTACTAACACTGTTTAAGTAGAGCTATATAGATGGGGAGATATTCGAGCAATTCTTTACTTTCTCAAATAGAAATCCGGACAAATGGTGAGACTTCTGACCACCGTCTGCTTGAATTCGAGCAGCCATTGGAAAACCAAGTTATTCACATAGATTCTACACGCCCTGGTCCCACCCATTTTCTCCTGATATGCCATTTGACCCAAGCAGAACGACGGGCTCAGGTGACGTGGTCATATAATGGCTCCCTTAAACTCCCCTTGGCCCAATTCAATACTTCTTTTGATGGAAAAACAGCTCGACTTAGTGCGAAAGGACTCAAACCAGAATATTCAGGTAGTTATGCCTGTGAAATACGTTCTCCCTGCGGATCATCAACTGCCTACACCCAGTGTGAAGTCAAAATTGTCCCATTAGGACAACCAGGTAATGCGTTATCTAAATGAATGTATATGAGTACCTCTTGAGCTTTTTACTCTACTTGCTTCTTTCTTTAGCAAATACCTCTGCTCATCCAGTCACCCCCTTTTCAAATTCGCATGCCAACAGAGGACAAAATCAAGATTACCTATCTCCCCAAGGAAACCGATATGAATATGTTCCACCAGGGTACGTTAATGCAAAATTATGGGACCTATAGTAATAGTAATAATTCCCAAGCTCATTTAGGGAAGCTTGTCCGAAGCTTATCATAAGCGAACAGTGACACAGTAGAGTCTCTCTGATGAGAGACTTGAATTCTGCCATCCTGTTGTTTAGCCAGATTTAACTAATACAGTCAGCCATTCCACTCACTAGGCGTGCACCGATGGAAGTCGAATCCGTTACCCCTGGCATGGCAGACGTGCACGGTGACCCATGCGCCACCGACACACCGTGAGATTTATACGCAATCTAGTAATGTATTTACCTGATACTGTAAAATTTCGCAATCGGTTCATGAGATCTGTTAGGTAATTGTATTATGTTTGTGTGTAAATTTGCTAGCGATTGATTCAAGTAACTTAATTTTATTATAATTCACAACGGAGCAAGAAAAATATTTGTGATTTTTAGTCCTGGGAAGGCATCTGGACGGTAAATTAGTTCATTATGTGCCAAAGGCGTGTGAATCGAATTGAAGTAGGGAAAGGGTCAAGGTACCACAAAAGTTTTTAAATTTTTGAATTTAGGCAGTTTACCGCTTGATATTCCAAAATTCAAATTTCGGACATTGTTCCAAATCATTTCATATTTGCAGCTTAATGTTAGCATACTATTTTAACAGATTTCTTTCCTCTAATAGTCAAAAATTCGTGGAGTGGTACTATCTAAAATTTTTTAGCATTAAAGAATTAGGTAGAGTTCACTGGAAGCCATGTTAATATTAGTGTAATAGTGTGATGATCCTTGCAAATGAATGCAAATCTATTTTCGCTTCAATATTTCTACGTAGAAGCATTAAATTTTGGAATTAATATCAAGGTTAACACCCCCATGGAATAAGAATTAAATATAACCTTTGTCAATGAATACGTCTGAATGAAAAGTTTGTCAGGTTAACATATGAAACTGTGCATGCTAGTATCGATTTGAAAGTCTATTACCTATTCAATTAATTGGCTTAATGTGTTGAGTCTCAGTTATTTAATTGTCGGTAGCTTTTACAGCAATACAAATTTACTTTTCATGTAAAGGAGCCTCTTATATACGATTAATTACTAATCCAAATTGATTCGACGAAGATATAATTCTCAGCTGAAGCTGATAATATCCTTTTATATATCGAAACCCAAGAAATTGCGTCTGTTTATTTTTCAATAATTAGTTTAAAAAAGGCCAGTTTTCTCATTTTCATTGCAGAATGATTCCTATGAGATCCATGGTTCGGGCTGAGTCGCTCAGAGTTAGTACGGTACCACCCCAAACACCACCACCTCCACCACCACCCCTGCCATCTCTGCCACCCCATTTGCCCACCCCACCACCACCCGCTAATCTTCCCCCACCACCCCGATTTCTGAGGAGACAAGCGGCAGACACAACCACTGACTGTGATGAAGATACTCTGCCAACTGATAACTATTCAGCAAGAGCGAGTGCCTCAAGAAATGTAAATCATGTTTTAAACATTGAGTGAAAATTAAGGGCAGTTCTCTATCCCGCTTGATAGCTACTGCTTTCCAGCACTTATCTTCTTATCTCGAGCCTTTTCGATTACAACGCTCACACTAACCTTTCACCCTGTTTATCGGTCATCCTAAATTTTAGTCATAATTTCTAATCCACGTGCTTTGTTTTAACTAAAATACCTTTGAATCATGGCAAATGAAAAATAATGACATTTTAGATGGCATGCATAATTTTAGGATTTACTTTAAACAAAAGTCCGACTATAATTAATTCAGAGAGTGTAAACTTTTAAAACACTAGTGTAGATTATTTGACTTGTTAGTTAAGCCCTTTGATTTCAAACAATTTTCACATTGGAACTAATTATTAAGAAAGCAAGATTAGGCCGTAAAAGTCTGTATTAGGAAAATAAGAAACACTGCATCCGAACATGCGAAATAGTGAAGGAAAAATTAATAAATCAAATCGGTTATAGGTAAAATAGGTAAAATCGAAGATCAAATTTGTCGGTCCTCATGTTCAACTCGTGTATTTTTTTGAAAAAAAGGCAGGAAAACAACAGATTAAATTAACTAAATAAGAAAGCAACTGCAAATTAATTTTTTCTTGAGCAATAAACAATTGCCTCCAAAATCATTTGGCGAATGTTGTCTTTTCGCTGATTCAAATTCATTAACCGTACCTGCGTAATAGGAGCTATTAACACTTTACGAAATTCTTCAATTTTCTTATTGCGAATTTTTAATTTTCACCCTAATTGCGTTAATAGGTTAAAATCGGTTCATATTAATTTTAAAAACCTCAGTAAATGCGTTATATTTGAACATTTCACCGAATTTTGGTTTGTTTAAATGGATATTTTAACTGATTTTAAGAGAAACGCAAACATTGTACATTTAAGACGCAAATATGCAAGAGAAATCGAATTGAAATTGATAAATATTCATAAATTTGCTTATTTATTTTAATACAGGATTGTCCTATAATTTCCTTATTTACATTGGAAATAAGTTGCCTGTTTAATGTTGATAGACAAGCACGTATCGAGTCTTCGAAAGCCTTAAACAGTTTTTATCGTTTAACATAAATTTCCCTTAAAATAGTTATACTTATCTCTGAACGCGTTGGAAGAAGCAGTCAACAGTTAACTTTAACTAGCAATCATTACTTCGAAGGAAAAAAGCCATCAATTTCACCAGGGAGCTATATAATGACTCGCATGCTGCTGCATTACACGTGGGCAAGCACTAATATGACTCATTCTATGATTCATTATGCCTTTTCACCACCCACCTACTTCTCAGTCAGCCCTGCCAAAAAATTTAGTGGAAAATTGTGCTTTTGTAACACTTCTTTGTTTTGATAGCGCAGTCCAGTATGCTACTTTACTTTGTCTTGTCATTTTAGCATGATCCGTCTTGGTGGTTAGAATGAGAGCCCTTCAGTCATTTCCCCAATGTCCTTATAATTATAACTAAACAAAAATGGAAGCAAGCGCATTTGCATTCAAAAATAACCTAAAGTCGGCCTTTGAAAAAATTACAGATATTTAACTTCAATCAGTATCAACGCTTGTATGTTTTAGGTTATATCAGTTGCGATTTAATTGGCCACCCATTCTCTCAATCTCATCTCATCAGCTATGAAAATCTGCGTTGTAATTACACTGTAGAATTAGGAAGCTGAGGTTAACAATAATTTCGGTCTTACACATTTCAGATCTGCTAAAATCTTATTTCTTGTAGACTTCGGCCGGACGCACCCACCGTTATCAATCCCTCTCAACTCATAGTGATCGCGTAAGTCTAACTCCAGGAGAGTATGCTGAAATGCGTACCCTCAGCGATATTCCAGGTCTCCCAGATGATGAAGAACTGGATGATATAGATGCTGTCTATGAATATCTCATACGTCCAAGGAGTCAGAGTCGTAGAAGAAATCGTTCTTGGAGGCGTCCCGCCTCCACTTACACTGAACCTCGAGTAATTTTGATCAACGCAGCTCCTCAACATGATAATGGATGCCAGAGCTGCTGTTGTTCATGTCATCGAAGTAGATGCATGTACACGGTTTCTGATAGTGGATATTCTCACGAGCGTGAAGCCCCACGAAACAAGAATATGTCTCCTAAACGTAGTACCAAACGCATTACCTTTAACCCTGATCCAGAACTTTGTTACAATGAGGATCCAGTTCATGAAACTCAAAGGCCTGTTTCTATATGTATTCCCGAAAGAATATCTCACGAAATCGATGATACTTCAAATAAATTATCACAGTAAGTTAGGAGAATTTGTAATAAACTACTTTCCTTTAGGCAACCTCAAGCTATATCCTGTTCGCGTATAACACAACATGCAACCGTCAAAGCTCCTCCAAACAAAAGACCAGATGCATCGTGGTCCTCTAGGCCAGATAAAAATCTCCCCAAAGAAAGTGAAATTCAAACACCTGAAGCGGCCGCAGCTGCCAAGGCTGTGATCAAAAAAGTTCTAGAATCAAGAATGATTGGCTCTGAAACTATCATCGCCTCCACAAAGAATAAAAAACCTATTCCAAAGGCCTTACCCAAGAAAACTGAACCCATCCCACCAGTGTCCAATTCAAAACCTATGCAAAATGCAACTTCAGTTGAAAAAAAGATTTCAGAACCTATGTTACCTCCTGTCGCACATCAGATGAACAATGAGGCAAACAAAGTTGAAGAGAGGGCAGCAAAGGAGCGTTTTATGAACGCATTAGCGCGTTTCCAAATTTCCACATCCACAAATTCAGGTCAGTCTCGGTAGGACATCACCGGTAGATTTATTTTATGCAAAAATTTTATTACAATTTCTACTTATATTAACAGAAATGGAATCTAATAAAGCACCAAATGGACATAACAGTGTTCGTGAACCACAGCCACCCTTGAAGTATTCCGAAGAGGTTCTTAATCAAACGGAAAAGACAGAAAAGCCACCATCTCAACCCTGGAGACGACGTTCATTTGGAAACGCTAAAACTTTCCTACAGTCCAGCCAAGTATATAAAATCAGCGTAGACAGTCATGAAAATTTGCAGCGGCACCATATTTCTCAGCAAGTTGAGAATCCTCAAGGTAGGCTTAACCTGGACATATACTACTCAGGAATGAAAGTAATGATTCCATAGTAAATGTTTACCTTCTTTAGATGATGAAAGAAATGTACTTCCAACAGAACACCAAATCCGAGAAAATTCCATCAATGTTACTCAGATACATCGCAATTTAACTATCAGTCACAATGGGGTAGGGTTTAAAAAAACTCCAGTGTGGCGAACAAAGTCCAACGGAAGCCTAAATTCTATTTCCAATTCACTGAATGAAACAGCTCCAACAATTAAAAGTTCCTTCAATCGTAGAGATCCACCTATGGTACCATTTCAACAAACTACTCTGAATCAACCTTCCAACAGACCTCAGGAAATTAAAGGTTATCAAGATGGTAATTGCAGCAAAAAGTGCTTTACTTTACCCTTCTGAAATACCCTAAAATTGTTCATGTAATTATCCATGTTAGAGTAAAAGTAAAACCTCTGATCATTGGAAAACAATTTGGCACAGGGAAGGGTAAAATAACTGAGAATGAAATTATGGGAATCGGGTAGATGTAAATTATACTTCTAGCTTCAGTTGAAATCTGGATCCTCAGTATTATCTCTATTTTGCCTTATTTAGATATCTTAATCATGTCAGAAATGTTCAGATTTCAGGCTTTGACCCCATGGTCTTAGTGTAAATTTTTGTGCATAATATTCAGCCTTTATCGATCTGTTGATTAAATTGAGTGATTAGTCATGCCGTCTCGATATATCTCTCTCTTCTTTCTGATGCTAATATAACTTCACTAAATGAAGATGATAACTAAAAGTATATACTTAAAACTGCAAAGGCATTCATAAAATTATTACGCATGGAATGCTAGACTGACCACTTTACAGTTAAGACCTTCCGTCTATTTGCTTTCTTAAAAACCGAAAAAATTAATGCAGCAGAATCATATGACTTCCAAAGCACTTAAAATTTCCCTTGGATGAAGTTGTAGATTTTTCTGTTTAAAAGAGTAAATCAAATATCTGGACCGTTTTTTCCCATTCTGGTGATTTAGACACTGAGATCATACGCTAAAAACTATAAATTTCATAAATGATAGCCGAAAATTGAGGTTTTAAGGTTTCATTGAACTATTATTTTCTTTTTAGCCCGTATTCATATTGTTTGGACCACATTTTTCGGGAAATTAAACTGGGAAGTTCCTCTTGAATGAATTCTAATAAGTTTTGCTATGCTTAAATAATGTAACTTAGCATCATCCTGCCTTCTTGATCTTTGGGAGAAAAAGTGCATTACTGCCGAAGGAATGACTATTTTAATTAATCAATCAGTGGACAAGCGCTGGACATTGTTGACAAGACTTGACTTAGTAAGCCAAGGTAGAATTCATAAATTTAAATTTTGGAACTTGAAGAAGTGAAATATTCATTAAGTGAATAATTTGCAATCTGATTATTAAAATAGAATTTAGTAATATTTTTATACCATGCATTCAACGCTTTCTTTTGAGGAAATTTACTGTTAACCAATTTTGGTTAATTTTCCTCGAGGATAGGTTGGGATATAATGCAGAGATACTTTGATTTTGGTAATTAGCATCTACTAGTATCATTAATATAAATTCGTTCCCTTTCTCTTAGTTTACTATGATCTCCCCCAATATTGAATTTTCTGTCCTTATCTTGTCTTTATAATCACCCATTTCGTCAACCTAACCGTAAAATTCAATCACGACTTTGTCAGAACAAAAGCTTACTTTAAATTCAGCGTTTTCAGATTTAGGCTTGTTTGGTCTATATTTATAGATTTACGAGACGAGTCTTAGCTTATTCAGAACATCATATACCAAAAATATCGCAGTTCCTCCTTGTTAAGAATGAACTTAAATAGAGTATCTGACTATACATGATCTTGAACTAGATCACTTAATTTCAAAAACATATGAAAGCAATTATGTTCCGATTTTTATGCATTTAGTATTCGTAGTTTTGACACAGACATTTGATAAAGAGATGAAATGACAAGTTAATTCTAACTCAGTTATTTCTAAGTGAGCTTATTTAGTCTTTATTTTGGAATGAATTGCACACTACGTATTTTTATAAGTATAAGAGTTCAAGGTCTTTTTGGTTTTAGACTCTCTTTAATTGACGTCATCACGTAAATGAAACATCGAGACCATGCCACTCTTATATACAAAGGTTATGAAACAACCATCGGCACTGGCTTCCCATAGCCTCCAAATATCAAGCACGATTGAGTTTAGGCAACTTAAATGTTTATTTAAGAACCTCTTGAAGTAAAATACCTATGAAAATCTTATCCAATTTTTTCTCTACCTTGAGTTTAAATTATGGTTTTAGGTGAAGGAAATTACACCTCTATTGGCGTCTCTGAACAAATCGAAGCTGCATTAGAGAGCCAAACTAAAGCTGATTCTGATGTATCCGCTCAAAATCAAGTGAGAACAAGCAATACTTCCAATCCCATTACAGCCTATTCAGAGCGATTCGGACCCAGACAATCTGCTAACAATGATATTCATTCGAAGTGGCAGCAGCAGAGAAGTAAAATTTTCCGCAATGTCAGCCGAGTTCGGTCTCCTAGCTTTTCAAAGAGGTTTTCAAGAAGAGGTAGGTTCCCCTGATAAATAATATTACTACTAAAAGAGTGCTAATCGAATATACATGTACGACTCTTTCAAAACTGGCTACCAAATAGATAAATCACGCCAATAAAAAGGTTAAAATAAATTAGACCAAAAGGTAATTGGATGGTTGAGTAATAATAATAGCTGCCCAGTATCTTAAAAATATTTATCTTGAAGACGTGACATCTCTATTTTAAAGACAGGTCACTTCTGAAAATGCATGTTAAGTTACAAAGTATTATAGAATTATCGGCGAATAATTATTCATAAAATTAATGTTTCCTCATTAAAATGCTGTTGGCAAACTTTCATTATCTTTCGTTATATGAATACTTAGAGGTCATTTGGCGTCATTATTTAAACATTCCCATTTATTTTAAACAACTGTCCGCTTACCCTGATACATAGTCATAAGTTCAATTTATCGCCATCCTCTCCTCTTTACATTATTATTTGCGCGTAAAATGAACTAGTTTTGAAGAATTACAATATAATCTTACAATATCCAAGTACTGGGGTAAAGTATCTTAAGCGCGCTAGCAGAGCTACTAAATAAATTTTAATTGATCTAGTTTGACTGATGAGAGCAATTTAGAGATTCCAGAAAATCAGGGAGAATCGTCTACATAGTAGAGAGCCCGTTTTTGTTGATAAAATGTGAGATAAATAAAAGCGTTTATTCATTCAGGAAGCATAAAAGTTTCTAAGGGGATCAATATTATCAAGGGGATCATTTAATAGTCATAGTTATTTCGGATCAGTCAAATATATCCATTGCAGGAAAATGGAGAGTAATACAGTGGGACAGGACAGTACGAAACACTAATAATTCACTGACAGAGGTGTGATACGACTGAGTTTCTAAAGTTGTACTCAGGATATTAGCGAACTTTCACCGTTGAAGTTGTCAATATTGTTAAGTACATGTAAATGCTGAGCGATATGCATCATTGATTAAACTAACTGAACTTTTTGTCTTCGGAAAGTCGAATCAATGGTGAATATAATATAAAATACTTTAGCCTAAGTTCAGTTAAATTGAGCCTAAATAACTTTATTAGTCAGAAAAACAAGTTTAGTACTCTAAAAGAAGAAACAAACGAATTCTTTGAGTGAAATTTTCTTCATTAATTATTTGAATTAGATCCCTTATTCATTGCCTGTCTTTGAAACTTTTGCTTCAGTCTTTTCGCTTAATTCATCTGTCAGCTATTTTCGTTGCCGTAATTTTTTATGATCACTTTCCCATGGACCTCCCAATAATGCATGGCCTAGATATAATAATTATCAGCCATAGATACACTTGACTCTTCTTAAGAAAGTTCATTCACCCTTCATGCAATGCAGTTAGGCACAAAAACAGAAATTTACGGGACCATATTGCACACGCCTGACATTTCAAAGTGGGAAAATTTAAGTATAATCGAACTTTGACTTTAATGTCAATTTTACTTCAATTCTTGCCAAATGAATCCACTTGAAATGTTCACAACAATGAAAAATGATATAATCGGTTTTAGGACTTGTAGTTACCCGTTTGCAATTTATAGCCCGTGATTATTGGATAATATTGCATATTTATTCTTAGCGCTAATCCGTTTACAGTCATTTAGAAATGAAAGTATTATAAATCTTATTAGTTAATTATTATTTTGAGACTAATTAATAGAAGTAATATAACTATTTTTAGTTCAATATTTTCCAGCATTTTGATTGTAATAATACAGAATGTTTAATTTAATTTGATTAAACTGGGTGTCCGAATTCCAGTTTGCTTTGTATTAAATTTACTTCAAATAGGCGTTTCATTTTATCACTGACATTCGTAAATTATTCAAATAGTGAACTCTATTTTGAATATAATTTTTAAATTAATTAAGGTTTCAATTTCACTTTCCGTTTCATTAATATCCTCTAAAATTTAGAACATATTAAGTTTATGCTACGTCATTTAATTTTTCCCTTCTAGAAGGGAAGGATTTCAATGAAGCAATATCTTATCCTGAAGAAGATGATCCTGTGGAGTATGGAAATTCATCAAATTTGCAAACAAAGAATCTGACGCCATTCTCTCCTCCTAGTGAAATTCGATCTGCAACTCATAATATTCACTATACAGAGGAAGGTAGGTTTATACGTTCAAAGCTCAGCCAAGATGTGCATAGAGAAAATGTGAAAAGAATGGTTAAGAGTAGATAGGAAAATGATTCAATCTAAATCCAACATGACCACCATAATTAAACAGATTTTACCTGCAAATTATGCAAACTATGCAACTGTAATTTAAATATCCCCATAAAACATTTTTAATTTCCCTTATCATCTAAAACGCCATGGTAACCAAAACTCCGATATGTTTTTAGGTAAATGGAATATTTAAATCATTAAATATGATATTTTAAATTGTCCTGACATGCTGATTTTACCAGAAATAGATTTGCGTTAAAAGTTTCGTCACTTTCACATCACTTTCCCACTCTGTTCCTTTTGGGAATATATGATAAATCGGTCCGGTTTCCCCTACTTATGACCTCATAAGATGTGGCTGGGCGAACCTCACTTCGCCATCTCTGATTGTTTATATCTCCGTGGTATTTTGCATTTCTTAATTAAAGCCTATTTGCTACTTTATAGATATCTTCTTTCTAACTTTCATGCTTCTGCTGATATTCGTTCCAACAAATGCTATTACTGCAGCGCTTAGAAAATCAGAACTACCAAATATTATAAATTAAATGATATATCAAACGCATTGTCAGCTTCCTCTTAATCCCAGAGTAAGTATAATATCATTTTTAAATGAGAAAATTAGCTTACTGACCATCATTTCTGTTGCCATAGTACCATCTATTTCAAAACTTCACACCGATGTATCGCAATATTAGTTTTTCCTATATTATTATTTTCGGCTTTCAGAATAGCTAACGCTTGCCTATCTAATCCTGAAATGCATATTTCGATGTAAAGCAAAGTGAATTCAAGGGTTCAAGATAGCAATAGTTTTATAATTTCCTCTAGCTGATTTATTAGGTTTTATCGGAAAATTTAGAGGTTACTAGCAGATAAAATTGCCTTATAGTATATCCGTAATTTAAAAACTTCACCTAAGGCAGGTTAAAAGGATATTTGTGTCTGTCCCAACATATTCACAATCGTAACTCGAGCTTCAGATTTTTAGCTAAATCACACCCTTTGCTATTCGCTTATTAGCCTAAAAGTCAATGTTCTGTGCCTTCATCACTTATACCACAGATATTCCATGTTTATAATCTGATGAAAGCCATATGTTTTCACAACTTCACTGTGGTTTTCATTACTTGAAAACAGTTTGCTTATCCAAATTTTTACCTACCTCATTTCTTATTGCCTATTTCATTTTTCTAGGCGCTTGAAATTAATTTACAATAATTATAATAAATTAAATTAAAATAATTTTAATAAATAACTAAATAAAATTTTGACGAAATATGTTATTGTAGAGAAACGGAAAACATCCCCAGAAAAGTTAATGAATCGAAAGCACTTTTTGTACTTTATATTCAGTAAAGAAACCACATTTATCTCTTTCCCTTTTTAATCTCCTTTTAGCTTTCTAAATGAGACAAATAAACTTCTTTGAGAGAAAGTGAACCACAAGTATTTTATCGGGAAATGAAATTCTAACAAACCACTAAGTTTTTAGTGGAAATTATAAAAGTCCCAGATATAATATTGGAATGGATCACATGAAACAAAGCTTGAAAGACGATAAACAAATTCCAACTACCTAGATGGCGATAGCAAATATACTCAAAACAGTGATGAATTCTATCTCACTTTCATTTTATTGTGCACCAATTAGCATATAAGCATTCAGTAATGAAAAAGCAAAGTTCGTTACGCAAATTTTTGCAATAGAAAGCATTTTAATAATATTTTTCATTTAATTGAATGTATTTCGACCATATTACAAGGCCAAAAGGGAAGTGAAATTTAGCGGACCATTATGTCATGTTACTGTTTAGCCAATTATGCGTGTAGTTACCTTCCTGTGTTTACTATCAGTCAGTTAAAGAACACATTGACTTTATTGGCCCTCATGGTCAGTTTATATAAATTTGCGTATAACTATTTTTCCATATTTACTCGTGACCAATTTAAGCATGTATTCACCTTATCGACCTTCATACTCAATATTTGGCATCGCGCTAGTCACGCATGCTCGCTTATGTACATACCGACAGTACCTGTGTGTAATTTCTTTACTCAATACATTCTGAATACTATTTAATTATTAGGACTTTTATCCTACCTTGTCGGTTCTGTTTAATTTCAATACTTCTGTTCAGGTTTAGCGGGATAATTCAAGATACAACAAAATAGGTTCCGAAGCATCAAAGTTTCTGCTTTACTACCTATAAAAGAAGACAATTTAATACGGTTTGAATATTGGTAGTTTAACTATCCCGATGTTATTTAATCGATTAATTTTATGACATATTTTGAAAGCTTTGTCAAATCGAAAACATCCACCGTCTTCATATAAGACCATAGGAAATGCGGGCATAAATTAATTCATTGCAATAAATTCATATTTATGTTTACCATCAGTGCTGTTTTTTATTAGCCAAGACTACTGTCAGATAGCTGCTCATATGTTGTTCATGAATTTGAAATACTTGATCTTTAAAGAATTAATTATAATGTAAAGACGATTAGGGCACTGAAATCTTTACCCGAATAGCTGAAGGAAATCTATAAATGACTTGGATTTAATTACGAATCATTTAGTAAATTAGATAAATAATAAAGAGTAGTATGAAAGTGTGAGTTAATGTTTAATTTTGTAGTTGAATTTGGAGGGTTTCTATCCCATTTCCTCCCAGTGAGTCACAAACGTTTGCTAGATTTGCTAACAACTAGTCAATCGAATACTATTTTTGTTAGTATTTTGAAGGAACTGAGAGCGTTTGCGTCGCATATATTCCTAAAACCACTAACTACCTTGTTTCAAGCTATCCATACAGATTCTGAGGACAGGATCATAACAGGTAATGGAAGTGACACGAGATGAGAAAAATTTCTAACAATAAAGAAAAGAGCAGAACACCTAGAGCTGACCAGGCCAAAATGCATTGACCAAATCACAATGAGGATTCAGGCGAGTAAAAAGGGGAGAGGGGAACAAAGGGGATGAGAGGGAAGCACGGGAATCGGTGACTGACATCCATCTGTTTACGTGTGTGTATATACGAGAGGAAATACAAAGGCAGTTTATACGAATCACTTTAGGCAGGGACGCGCCTGAGGAAATGAGTGCAGATGCACGTTTAATGAAACGGGATGGTTATAGAAAGGAGGGAGTTGATAAGCGCATTTAGACTTGACAAATAGGGATTTTGCGACAAAGGGAATAAAGACGTCACTGTAGCTTCGTGGACGAAAAATCGAAGTGTTGTCGTAGAGAATGCGAATAAAGAGCATTTCTGGAAATACATAGTGAGTCATTCTTCAAATTCGAAGATTACGATATACATCAATTAATGTCTGGAGTCATATGACTCAATCGGCATGGTGATATCAGTTCTATTGATGATGACAGCCAGTATCCCTAAAGCTGCTCTTGTCATGCTCACATCAAATTCGGTGTCAGTTGTAATTTATTCAACTGATCAGTGTGAAAAGTGAAATTTGATTCCTTTCGTTATGGATGCTTGATAAATTACCCGTGGAAAAGTAGATTGATTAAATTTTTCCCTGTAAATATTTATTATCTCGATAAATAAAGTTATTAATGTCAAAACATTATGTCTTAATTCACCTCTAGACCACCTGACTGCTATTTTCCTCATTATTTAAATTATGTTCGATAATTTCTCTTCTGACTGTAGAGGAATTACAGTCAAATTGTAGTCAAATGACATACTACTGAACTGAAGTCCCAAGCTATATTCGGACATATTATATTGTTTGATTTAGTCGTAAAAATTAAATAATGTTATACGTATACATATTGGCTCACCTCAATAGTTCTACATAGCACTTAGAAGTTCGTATTATTTCTTTCAAAGCGTAAAAATAAAACTAGTATCGGTAATAATTTATGTTCTTTGGCAAGTAATTCGACTGGGAAATGTTCTATGAGGCCTATGATATTTTCACGGTTTGTGTATCGTTTATCAGTGAACAAATCCTCAAATTAAAATATATTATAAAATATTTAAGATTCGAAGCATTAATAAATTGAGTTTAGTTGCTCTAAGCCAAGAAAATCTACAATCATGCCACAAAACATGTTTGTGAAAAAGTCCACATCGGTGTTTGTTACTGGCAGTTCAAGTAAATAAACATTCGACGGCATAAACACTTACACATCATATATGTTTATTTGTCCAAAAATGTGGCCTCACCATTGTTTGGAGTGATGCAGATATTATGGCAAAGTTACAAAGCTAAAGCAAACACTTTTAAAGATAGTAAGAATTATCCACTTACGTGGATAACAGATTGATGACCTAAAATTTAAGCGTGAAGTCTGGCACTTAGTAACATATATTCGATTTATTTCTTGCAAGGATTGTTAAGTCCATTAAAACCATGGTCTTATCACAGATATCATTTGGATAGGGGATATACAGTCTTCAACATAATATTAGCTGATAAAAGAGAAACGCTTTGCGGGATTAGGATATTTTGATCCAATTAACAAACTATTTCTTTAAAACTCAGGTAACGATTGGCACCTCTTTATCCATAAGAATTCCATGGTTTGAGAACAGGGAATCCTAATGTAAAGACACCTGGTGAGAATCGGAGACACTGCTTCTCAAGAGCTGAAGTTTGTAAATGCATACATTATCATAATTCAATATTTCAAGAACTGGTTCATTTTTGACCAATAGTTTATAATGGTATGCACTCGAAATTACCAATTTCAAAAGATTGAGTGGTGATACCACTTCTATTCTATAATTTACAAAACTGTACGCCAGCTTAGGCTGCTAATTAGGGCATTTTGTCTTCCAAAAAGTAAATGCAAGCAAGATAATGCGAGCTTACAGAAGTTTAACATGGTAGAGGTCGCCAAAGTTCACTAGCTTGAACTCCAATTAGTTTAATCCAAATCATGTGGGAATATTTTGTTCTTACAAAATAACGGATTCCAGACGCATAGATCAACTCTCTATTTCCGTTTTGCATTAAAAATCAATCATCCAGGGGAATCGAATATCAAGAAGGCCTTATGCTTGATAACCATTAGTGTAGGTAAGATAATTCGATGACTAGGTTCTTCAGTTTCAAATAATTATCGAAACGCATAACTAGTATGTAAAATCTGTACCAGAACAGATTTTAAAGAATGAGAGCAGAAGACAGGGAATGGAATAACTGATAAATCCATTTCAGATTTGCAGTTAATGTTTAAGCTACATAAACACTAATATCGGAATAGAGTCAGTTCAGGTCAAACCGATAGTATTTAGGGTGATGGCACTACATAGGTAGCCCATTAAATACTCTTGGTCAAGAGGACGAGTAAGGGGTCAATAGGTCAAAAATTGTAAAGCCTTAACAACGTTAATCTTGAGAATCACCCCCCTTCGCCTCTCATCTCAATTAGATAAATTATATTCATGCAACTTAAATTATTTTAATAAATTAATTTATTTTGCTTTTATTGACTTTCAGCTACCGATCCTGTTGTATTTCTGAATGATCATTTCCGGTAAGTTGCTTATGTCACCATTTGATAAGTCTAATTTTACAAATCAATATAAGTGAATATTTGTAGTCTTGTGCTTTACACTCTTATAATATTAAATTAATTCTATTTGTTAAACAAAAACGATCAGTTAATGTTCGAAGTGCAAGCACGATGTGGAGATATAGATGTGTTGCTTTAAATATAACGTTTATCAATTAGAGTGGACGTTAAAATAAGGATATTTCTTTCTTAAAAAGGAGCTATCCCTGGAGCTCCAATTGCAGTTTGTGCCTACCACCTACGGGATATAAGAGGAGTTCATTTCTGTCGAAGACTAGTTTAGTCAGGCAGAGGATAATTACACTGATTTTACAAACGGAGATATGGATTCTCCTGTAGTTTCACAATCCAGCTATGACGTTTTAGTATCCGAAGAAGGCTAACATCTAAATTGAGCTAGCTTAAAGAATGCATGGTTGCGCCACGCCCATCTTCATTTCAGCAGAACATTTATCTGGTGTAAGCTGGCATTTATAGCATTAAACCACCTATAACTGCTCCATCTAACAGAGCTCATAGACATTATTTTTATGTATAGTAACGCAAAAGAACTCTTACAACTTTTGATTAGGGATATTATCTGAATGTGTAAAATAGCAAAATTGGGATGAAATGGATGTGTCGAATAGAATTATATAATTAAGTCAGAATATCAAGAGTCTTACTTTATTTGAATGCTTGAAGCACTGAGTTGTACAGTTTCCTAAAAGGAGTGTCATTCATTTTGTGATGTCCAAATACTCCAATGCCCAATTTTCACAACCTGGCTCCTGAGTTCAAGCTTTTGACCAATTGCGTTGACTGATTGCCATTGTGAGTAGATAGAAAAGACTATTAAGGGTATTTAAGCATGGCAGAACTCACTCAAAATCACCTCTAACATTCCTTATATGTACTCTAAAATTAAATTAAATCGATTAAGACCTAAAGTGAAAGTGCATATATTTCAGCTTGTTGCTCATTAAGTATGCATTATTTTACAATTTGTAGAAAAAATACAAATTCACCACTTACCCTTCTGGAATGGAAGAATTTAGTATTGCGATTCGTACAATTGAATACACATGAATATTTGAAATATGTAAGTCTTCCAATAGCGAAATTTCGCTACAATTTTCTATGTCCCAAGTCATTATTGTTTTTGAAAATTAAACATTGAGAAGGGCAAGCTGTAAATAAATGTGGTATTGTAGTGCACTCCTGGATTTATAACAATGAATTGGCATGTGGGCTTCAGTTGAATTATTTAATCCATTTGATCAAAAGAATTAGATTAATTAACCCTCTAATTGCATACTCAAGTTGGACAGAGTTATGAATTTCCTTTAATTTTACAATAATTTGGAAAGAGTAGCGTGAAATTTGAAGATTTTGAACCAGAAGATTAAGGATTTCAATAGTTATTTAGTAGTGATTGGTGTTTCCAAAGATTTTCTTGAATAGGTATATTCGATATCACTACGTTAAGTTTGAGCTTATGCGGCGGTGGCGCAATTATTAATTTTCTGGTTTGTGAGCTTAGAGGTTATAGGTTCGATCCCATTCATAACGAACACAGCAATGGTAGAGGCCAATTGAATTGGTTAAATCCGGTTACTAAAGCGGGTGGCAGAATTCAAGCTTCTGGCCTGGGTGTCCTCATGATGCTACGCCACTCTACAGGACGAGTGGCGAGTCCCAAATGGACTTGGGAGTTATAGCGATTACAACGGAAAATAATTCATTAGGTGCCGAATTTCCGTTAAAGAAACTCTGTGTTCGTGAATAATGTATTATTATATTTCACATAGTATTTCCAATGCATCCGGTGATAGAAGAAAGCGTACATCTATGAAAATACGAGTGCTAGGGATTTGATAATGGATTTCATCTACGGAGGTAAATTGGAACTTTAGTCCCAGTTTTAATGTTGAATTAAGCGATCCGGTCTTTTATTTATTCATACTCTGATTATGTATGCTGACATCTTCAATTAGAAATTAAACACATAATACCGATAACTTTATAATGTTATTGTTTGGATCTCGAGACAGATTCACATAAAAAAAATCTTGATTTTCTAGTATGGCTTTATTCATTGGTTTAATATATTTATGTTCAGCTTTTTTCGAGTAGGGTAGTAATTAATTCGGTCATTATTATCCACATTAATACGAAATGTACAATTTTTAACAGTGGGGAGCAGCTGAAATCGGGTAACGGAAAGTCCGATAAATTATTAAGGAGGAACCAAAAATTATGCTGAAAGTAGCCTTAGGGTAGGAAATAATCTCACGTCGCTCGATGTTTTTGGACTTGGGTTTTAAAATATTTACTAAATTGGCGGTTCACGCTCCGAAATTCCTTTTTTATTAATCGTTCCCTCGATTGTAGCAGACGCTTGTCTGTGGTGTCCCCGGTGGATATTTAACCAGGTTTTTACTCATAATAGTCGGTCTTGCCGCTTAAGTTCAATTTTTCTCCCTGTAGTTGAAAAGACAAAATCATCTTGCATGATATTCAGTCCCTTGTAGTCTTAGCCAAGATAAGACAGACAAGAATTTTAGATTAGCCGAGCTCAAAATTGTCTTATATGGGTTAGAGTCACTGTACTCAGTTCTACCAACCGGCAACTAGGATCACTATTTTAGATGGAGCATTCTTCCACATTCGCAAATCCACCATATTTCCCGATAAATTAATTTTATATTCTTTTTGCTTAACTTGAGCGTTATGAAATCCCATAAGTGTCTATTAAGGTGATATAATAGTTCACATTGGTATACCCTAAGTTAAAGGAATTTCCTCATATTATTTCGAACGGATTTCTACAAATTTAATAATTCAGTATTTGCAAGAAACTCCGTTTGAATTAATGTGGGTGACTGATCAATCATCCAGTGCATAACCTTTTAAAGCCATAGGATTCTTTCGATAGTTGTTGCGCCAATGCGTTTTTATTATGTCTTATAATTAGTCTGACTTTATTAAAAGTCAGGAATTTCACAGAATCTTCCACGGCAGATGTCATAAAACAGATCACCATACCTTAATGGGGCGTAGTAGCAGTGATTCATGCTTAATTTTGTTTTAAAGAAGGAAACATTCCTTGCATTCCTCACGCAACATTTGCACATTTATCCTTCATCTGGGCTAGTTTTAGGCGCCTATATAGCAATTAAAACATGAAAGGATTGTTTGAAAGTATGTATTTTTCATTATTAAGTATCTATTTGAATGCTAAAAAGGTATGATAGCTTAAAGAGCCACCATTTCGGATGTTCGATGTTCAGATAGGTCTTAAAGTGGGGATCGCCTCAGTATCGTGAGAGTGGGTAGATTAGTTTAATAAAAATTGAAGGCTGTTAAGAAATTTATGTCAAAATATTTCGTCACAAAATAATCAAAAAGTAATTTAAATCATCGTATTACATAGATACGCTTTAGATGAGACTACTAAAAATTCTTTAACTGTAATCATCAAATTCTGCAAACATCTCTCGTCTAATATCTTTTAAAAATGCTGCAAATCAAAGGGGAAAATCATTCAGTTTCTCTCTTTAGGGGTACATAATTTAATCATTGATTATTGTGCATTTCACTTCCCATTTTCTTCCCAATTTAGGGTGTCGCGGTGACAAACTTCTCCACTTCATGGACAGATGGCGTAGCATTGTGTGCATTGCTACATCATTTCTTCCCGCAATCCTTCGACATCAACAGAGCACTTTCTGGCGGAAGGTCTGAAAATTATCGATTAGCATTCGAAATTGCCTCGTAAGTTTTCAATGGGCAACGAAATTTGCTAGTACTCATTTAAAGTATATCCAATATATAACCGACTGCGCAGTCGTTATATGACTGCTTGTTCTATCAGATGAGTTCGATACTCGTCGTAAGCTCCGATAATGAAATGATTGTCTCTGCATGTCAATGTTGAGCGATTGATAAATAGCTTGTAAATTAAAAAGCACACAATGTGTTCCCTTCCATAAAAAAATGTTATAGAACAATTTCCTCCGACATGGTATTGATAATGATATTTAGTCGGAAACAACGGTATTAATTTCAAGAAAATGTGGACCATAGTTAAGTTTTCCAATTAGGTCAACCTGCACCACATCCAGGGAAAAAGGAATAACAGGTGCCATTGGACACGACTTAATTCACCCATACATCTAGTAGAGAACCGTCTCAGACAATGCCATGGCATTTAATTAAGTAATCAGACAAAATTTTTACATTGAACGAAAAGGGTTTATGCATTTATCATCTAAATGTAAAGGGTCATGTCAGCAGGTCCCTACAAAGGGACACTCACCTAATTTGCGGCGATTTCCCGAATTTATAAAGTTTTGTATCTTGTCCTAAATTTAGGACAAATGTTCTGAAAAACCTTCCTTTATTTATAAACTGTCTGCAATATGAAACAGATCCCTAATGGCCTTTTCTGTACTAAGCCAATAGGACGTGTTCTGTTATCTTTCCATCTTTAAACTTTTGATAGATTGAGACTGGTAATTTAGTGGCAAGGGATGGTCGAGTGTTTAACCATTCCAGATTTTACCGTTAGTAGTTAAATGCTATGTGACATCCCAAGTCGTGTGCCACAACAAAGGAAAGATGCAGAAATTCCTTTATATTTACATTCACCTGTGTAGATCAACAACTCCGATTTTGAATAGCACTCAGTCAAGAATAGAAGCAGATGTTCATACTAGCCCATGATTTTTTTGATGTTAAAACTTATTCGAAGTTCTTTATTCGTTCGAGGCTCTCTGTTGGTTGGTACACCTTCGTTATTCCCACCCCATTGATATTTAATCGAATTTATACCAGAATAAATCGAATATGATTCATGCAGTCAGCCTTCAGTTTTAACCTAACTATTCGCATGTACTTAAACTGTTTAGGACTCGATTTTAGAATTCGTAGCCATAAGCTTTGCACAACAGTCCTTGGCCTTTGGATCGATCTGAGCTTGCACTTCTGCAATGATCCATCTCTATCTATACACTTGAATGACTGATATTCGAACTTCAAGGTGTGACGATAAATTGGCACGTTCTTTAATACATTTATTCGTGTAGTGAATCTTTGTAGTGAATTACTTTCTAGTCACCGTATACTCATTTTTTTAGTGACCTAGCCGGAGTCCCCAATTTCATAACCGTCGAAGAAGTGACCAAAAGCGAAACTGGCCCTGATTGGCGAAGAGTCTTTCTATATCTCAGCTACGTTCTGGTCGCTCTTGAAGAACACCCCCTCAATCGAGCCAATTTTTCCCAGCTTATTCACACCAATCGATAAATCAATAAAGCCACATTTGCACACCTACTGTACATATTGCTTATTCGCCACTAGTTTAGTAAATAAATGTCCCACTTAGTTCTCTATTTCAATAATAAAACAGGCTTATTTGAACCAGTTTATTCCATACAAACACTTCCAAAATAATAAGCCCACCGATTGATTATTTCTAAGTCACACATGCACATAGTTGACTCGAAACCCAAGGGCATGACTCCAAACTAATTCAATTGAGTACAAAAAGGAATTTCTCGCATTTCTCCCTGAGTATGAGGCACCAATGAAGGACGATACATGCTGTGGCGTATATATATTTACAACCAATTGTTAAGAATATAAGATCATTTTAAAATGAAAATGCCGCTTAGCCTAAGTAATGAGAAGAGAGGAGGGAAGGGTGAAGAGGGTAGGCTGAGGAATATAAGAGTGAGGGATATTTGAAAACCACCGCACGCAGACACATACAAGACATAAGTGGAGGAGGTAGCAGACATACAAACAGAGAGCGGAGCGGACCAAAGGAGCATATATATAGTGTGAGAAATATTAATACATAATATGCTAATAAAAATAGAACATCAGCCCTCGCCTGATAGTAGTAATAGTAGACAATTAGTAGGAGAAAAGTGTTAATGCACAGAGAGATGGGAAGAGTAGCAGAAGGGATATAGGGATATATACTAACAATACAGGAGAGATACAAATGCTGCCAAGCCCATTGATGCCCTTGTATGGGCGCGGGATTGTGATTAAGACAAGTCTTCCTGCTTCCTCAATCGCTTCACAGGAGATAAACCGGTGCTACGAAAACCAAGGCAAAAAAATGAAGATGTACTTACCACTTAAATCCAATTTGAATAGACTTACTACTACTTACCCTTCAGAAGAGGTGTCAAGGGGTTTCTTCAGAGTCGGAGACGCACCGGGAGAAGCACTTTCAGGAGGAGTGCTCCCCGTGTTTGCGCCTTGACCAAGGTTGTGAGATTCCTGAAGCCAGCGCACTTGAGTAGCCGGACCATATCCCTTTTCGTTACATGCAGCAATACGGAAAATCACCGCTGGTTTCGCATTCATATCCAAATGTGCTTTGGTGAGAACGGAATGCGGAACCAAAGCACTTGGTTGTGGACCGGCATAGACACGAACAAACGCCATCCCAGAGGGCACTGTTCCCAACTTCGTAAATAAGAAGTAATGATACAGTTATTCCTCATTACGCGCTTTGATAATGTTAGTATCTTCAGCACTTACTTTAGACTCCTGTTGCTCTTTGACAATTCCCGGTTGAGACTTAACTGCTAAGTAGACAGAGTACTCGACAATACGACCAGCTGTAGTTTGAGGAGGTTCCCAAGTTAACTGAGCTCCCTGGTCATTAGTAGTAATTTTTATGGCACTTGGAGCACCAGGAAAACCTGGCACACAGGTTTTAAATGCGGAAATCTCTGACCAAGGCCCACGACCACAAGCATTCAAACCTGCAACACGGAATTTGTACGCCGTACCGGGAACAAGACCTATCTTTGGACCTTGGGGTGAAATACCATTTGCACCAATGCCGTTGACGCCTTGAAGTGCTTCAAGAGCCTGCAAACGAAAATGGAGAATGAAATGCATGATCTTTATTGAGATCTAAAGATGAGGAAAGAGGGAGATAGGTTGTGCATACCTCGACACTAACACCTGCATCATTCGTATTAGCCGAGTAAACGGAAACGGTACACTTGGAGCCCCTTATAATGCCAACATCATGCCAAGAGCTGTCACTCCGGCTTGTCAGAAGGGGACCGGAGTTTGTATTCGTTTGAAGCAGTTGAGATCCCCCTCCGGAAGTTGTCATTCTAGGAGTATTGGCCATCTTCGATTGAGGATTTGTGACAGAGACATTTAAGGGAATCGAACGCAAGCGTTTTGAACCATCAGAAACAGTGTCAAACGACGACTGGCTATCGGTATCTACAAAGGAAAAGAATTCTAAAGTGGTTTGGAAAGAGTAAAATTGAAGAACCAATAAGTGATGTGAGAGTAGGTGAAAGAACAAAGGAAAATGATCATACCTCACAGGCTATATTAAAATGTTATTAGACAATTGTGCGACGGAAATACAAATTACGACACAGCCATCATGACACCACCAACACCACCACAAAGTGAACCCCAAACATGCAGAAATCAAAAGTGAGATGGGGAATGTGGTGCGTAATAGAAAAAAGGGAGAAAAGGCGTGGCATGCGATGCAGCACATCTACCTTCTGCTGCCGATATCGTTGTTACGGTTTTGTCCCCGCGTTTAGCTGCAACTGATGCCAGCGTTACAAGCGGGTCACCCGGTTGTTTTGCTTCCCCCTTGATTTTGTTGCTTTCCCCACCTGCAGTTCAAACATAGATGGGAGATTTATGATATATTTTGTGTGCTTTGCAGTCTCTTTGACCGCCTATTAACCAGTGTGATTGATGAGTATAGGTAATTTGAAATTATATGCATTCAACTCATAACGTCGCTGATTTAGCAGCCGTGTATGTTTACAAAACTTATCAAGTGTTTATGGAAATACTAACGAATATGAACCCCCGTTCATGAAGGATAAGTAAACACCTGTCAAATAAACTCCATTTAAAGTCAAGGTCCAAAGGATAAAGAGCCTCACGATCTCAGAAAATGTGAGTGAAAACGAAAATGATTTTCTCGATAAATGCTACGTTGATTGTTACCGATCTTCCTATCTTATCCATCTTTTTAGAAAACGAATCAAAACCCTAAATCCCTTCATATTTAACTCGAGTTCACTTATTAGTAAAAGCGGTGATTAAGAAGCAGCACGCATCAAGCGTGCACTACTTACAAGCATCACTTTCATCCTGAGTATTGCCAACAGCGGTTACGATGACAGAGCGTTTGTTTCCATCACCTTCGCTGGTTATGGAGCTTAGAGCATCTGTATGAGAGTCACCAACATCCGCCAATAGTTCTGCTGCAGCCTCTTCAGCCATATTGTCGACAAGGGCGCTGACCTAAAATAATAGAGTTAACACGTTAAATCTGTTGTCATTAAGTACAAGACAGCCATTTTAATTACACAAAACATTCCCAATTGCTTCAAAATATAACTTCTATCATGTGGCCAAGTTGTGACAACTGATATGACGTAAAAAGCATTTGCAAACTGACACATTGAAAGTCATGATAGCATAAGCGATTTTTCGACGTCGCAAACTTACATCCACAATATCATCCAGATTTCTTCTTTTACTATGTTAAGGTTCCTCAAAAGTAGCGATAAACCGTAAAAAAGCGATTTTGTAATTTGTAACTGGCTTAGAACAGTTGATTCTACAGTGCTCCAGACTACCATTACAAATCAGACCACAGGTCACGGTTCGTAACTTTTAATACCCAGTTTCGATTTGTACCAGACATTTTTTAAACAATGATAATCAGGTTAATAGTTAATGAGGTCGGACTAATCACCATTATCAAAGCTCGTCATCACTTATATGCCTGCGGGTCTGGTCTCTCGATTAAGATGATCAACCACTAGAACATCATCGGATAAAAATTGGTTCACTTCATACATGATCTTCCCTTACTGCCCAAGAAATAAAAACAGCTTTTGAATTACGTGATTAAAAAAATATCCATACATGTAAGCAGTGTAACTTGCTCTTTTTAAAGAACCTTAATCATATAATAGAAGGAATTTACATCATCTTTATTTTCCTGATTCTCGCCATCAGTATCATCATCAATTCCGTCAAGCTGAGGAAGTGTAGAATTGCCTGAGGGTTTAATCGAATCCGTCTGTCCTCCCTCTTCGTTGCCTTTGACAGCAGCTGGCTGAGGGCAAGGAGTTGACCAGAGAATATTACTCTGACCAATACCACTCACATTTCCTGTGCATGCAAGAGAAAAAACTAGTGAACAAACACGTAGAGGTAAATGTTGACAGACCAAGTAGCAAAAAGAGGTGCAGAAACTCACCAGAAGAGCCAACAATTACAACTTGTCTTGGGGTAGCAGAAGCATTACCTGATGCAGTAGCGTTCTCAGTACGAGGTGATCCTGTTCCACTGGTGATAAAAATCTGCTTCCCAGGTGTCGATTTTTGGATGACATTTGCTGGGAAAGCCTTAATAACCTGTGGCTTGCCACCTACTACAAAAAATGAAGCATGCATCACAACCTAAAAGAGGGAGAAATAGCGAGTCATACCTTGAGTTGTATGAACGGAAATCGTCTTAGAGCCCATATTAATAGTCTGTTGGCCGGAGGCAGATGAAGCCGGTGATAGAATTTTAATGGGTCTAATCAGGCTACCTGGCTTTACCAAATGAACAACAGATCCCGATGAAGTGGTTGAACTTGTTGGTGTTCCAGAGACCATTGAACTGACGGTTATCGATGCAGAAGTACTGGAAGATGTTGGTCTAATGGAACTCGAGATTATCTGGAGGAAAACCAAAGCATGGAACATCAATAGTAAACCCAAGGCAAAAGCGTACGCCCATTTCAATCATCTAGGGAACTAAACGCATGGTATAAGGTACTGATGAAGATGTCAAGAAGGCATCTCAACTCGAAAGAACGTGTTTGATTAACATTTAGACAGCAACCCAGCTCTTTCAACTCAACTTCAAACCTATCAACTATGAACACAAGCATAAGTTTCCCATTAATTTGAAGTGAAAGGTATAAACATCACATCGTAAATTCATAAGACTATTTCAAATAACTTCAGGTGAGCAAGACTATTAAATTTACTTCCTGAATAGCAATCTACTATTATAGAACCTTATAACAAACCTCTACCTTCTAGTCTGGTTCTGGGAAAGCTGTTTTCTCTCAAAAGTACCTATTTGTCGATTCATTCCTACTGCACATGAAGAAATTTTTTATTTTTCAACCTATGTAAAGAGAAATAACAATCACAAAGCAATCGAATAATTAAAATAATCGCATAAAGATATACTCACTTGAGGTCGTGTAGCAGATCCGACATTTGTAGAACGAATTAAACCCCCAGGTTGAGAATGGGATGAAACCAAAATAGTCGGACGACCGCTAGCAGCACTGCTAGGAACTGGAGTGATTTTTAGCCCTGTCGGAGTAACCACAGTCGGTACACGTTGACCACTAGCGCTAACTTGCGAACCGGCAGCGGTGGTAATTGGACGAACAGGAGAGGCCGTTGCCACATTTGCCAAAGCCTGCAAAGATCCAGCAGTAGGAGTAGCGAAACGCTAGAAGTAAAGTCAATTCGATAGCAAAAAACACGGCAAACTAGCAAGATAAAACTTGGAGAAAACAAACCTGGGTTGAGGGAGCAGCAGGAGAACTAATATTACTACTCGCAGGAGATTTTGTAGGTGGTGTATCTGCATTTGACATTTGGGACACTCTAGGGGCAGGAGGACTCAATGTACCGGAGGTCGCCGATACCTCATATTTTTGAATCTGAAGAATGTATGCATCAGCAGTTTGTACTGGTCCCCAAGAAACATCAAGACTTGTGGTGCCAGCTCTAACAAGTGAAACACGAGAAGGTGCTGCGGGCTTATCCGTTTCCAGGAACCATAAATCTTTAAAGCAGACTTGATTATTCCAAGCTTTTCTGTAACCATCACGACCAGACCAAATGTAAAGACGAGTACTGACTGCAACGGCAGAGTGGCCCGCCCTTGCACGTGGTACTTGACTATCGTCATACACTTCCATCTGGATCGGCTCCCAAGACATAGTGTCCAAATTCAAACTGGCCAGTGTATTTGTGCACTTCCATTCTTTTTCAGCTGTTGTCTTCATATCATCAGAAATCAGAGGTACCCAACCGCCAAACACATACATTCTAAATGGTGAAATAATTAAGCTATCTCAATTGGGAACCTACCGATTACCAATAACTGTGGCACTATGAAGGCTTCTAGGCTGTGGAGGAAGACCAGAAATTACTGGTTGAGTCCAATTCATTGTATCAAAATCGAGAAGGTAAATGTCTCCAAGCCTAGAGCCATTCATACCACCATAGACCAGAAGTCGCCATTTCTTGGATACACCGTCCATAACCTGATATGCAACTGCTGTATGGGATTCACGGGGTGTAGGAAGGCCACCATAACAAGCTGGAATATCCCAGCACATAGCTGAGGAATTGGGTCGAAGCTCAAGTGCGTATAGGTCATTAAGATATCTATGTAAAGACAAAATTAATAAGAAAAGTTGCTTTAATGAAAAATTTACCTTGGAATGTTATTTTTGGGATCTTCACTATCATTTGTAATGCCGCCAAAAAGGAAGGCCTTTTGGCCCACAAGTGTGAAACTGTGACCTGAAACGAGAGTAATGAAAACAGGTCAGAAGGCAAAATGTACAAAATTAAATACTTGGCATCAATACAAATCAAAAGTGTACGTAAATTACACAACAGATACCTATTCGAGGACAGGGTAAAGGACCATTCCTAGGGGGTTTGGGCTTAAGGCGTTTCCATTCCCACTTTGTAGCTTGTAACTCATAGAGGTCATTTGAGTACTTGCCATATTCCATCATGCCACCAAAGAGAAGTATTCGAGAATTATCTGCAATCATACCAAAGGCAGCACAGCCCGGTGGAATATCACCACGCACCGCAGGTAAATGCCATTGGTTCATGGCTAAAATATAAATACGTCAAATTCAAACTTACCGGTATTGAACACATGTAGTTCATCAACGATCCCTTCATTTCCACCGCCAAAAATGACAATAAGATCTTTTATTGCAACAGCTCGATGTCCATGACGAGAACGCGGAACGTTACCAGAAGCCGTTGTCACTTTTTTCCATTTTAGTGTAGGAGCCACACCCGCCATCTTGATTTACATAAAACGCGCCATTAACTTTTAAGCGAAACACAATTTGGACTAACAAACATTCAAGATTCTTAAAAAACTTTCCACATAAATGCGGCAGTATTAATTTTCTTTCTAATCATCTTTTAACGTTATAAGGTAATTGAATCCGTTTCGATGAATGATTATTTATAAATTTCTGAACGTCGAGGTATGATTCGTGTTCAACACCTTTTCATTATTTTGAGAAAATAATAAAATCCAATTATTAATATCAACTTAAAAAATTTAATGCATTAATTCGTTATGAGAGATTATCTATAGAGAATCTGATTTTTTTATATAACCGCAGGTATTTACCATACTGGAATTATTTATTTCTTACTTAACTAAATGGTCTTTAAATGTTTGTATTAGAAATATGACTTGAACTTAAAAATGAACAGCTCTAAACATTACAGTTGCCAAATAGGGAGGAACACAGAATATGTTTTTCATGAAATTTAAGGATGTCTCAGGAATCTGAGTTCCAACTTGCTCTACATTGTCCTTACCATCTTCAAAATACATGAGAAGTTCACTTCTATTGGAAAATAATTTTCAAGTCAATTGGGGATAATTACGTTGATTTTCATAAACAGATGTTTAAACTCTTTCAACTTGAATTCATGATCAGCTATCTCATGATCCACCTTTGGATACCGTAACCGACTCTTAGATTCTCTAAGATATTACACCAGTTACAAATACTTCTCGAAAACACCACAAAACAAAACTACCCAAATCATTATATCGAAACAAGACGGACATTTTCGTTTCGATAGATCGACTTGTATTATGCACCGTTTACAACCATAAGGTAAATAAATTCGTTCGAATAAAAGGGAATTAAAAAAGCAGAAATTAAAAAGCGGAAATAAAGAATCTTATATATAAGAATTATTTTGAGGAAATATCACTTTCTTATTGTAATAATGTTAAGGTCTATCGGGGTCACATCGATCGAATAAATGGAATAAGTCAAGTCGCCCATGTTGCCAGATCAGTTCAGAGGTGGCAGGCAAGCCACCCCAATTTATTAATTTGTAAATTAGGTTTATATGTAAAACATTTCTTCGTTAGACGCCAGTCATGTCTCGTCATCGGTGTCGTGGCGTGATGATTGACATCTGTTTAGATATTCATGTGCAAACACGCAAATACACAGTGGATTCACCTGTGGGCACTATAGTGGAGATCTTATGGTCAGTCAATCGTTTCTAATTGCTGGGTGTTGATAGACATCTGCTGACTATGTCACTTATGTGTAACAAAATAGAAAGCTGTCATCTAAAATTGTGTGCATTTAAAGAATGGGTGATCGCACCACTCCCATTTTCATTTTAGTAAGGGGCTTAACTGGTATAAGCTAAACAATTATAATTTATTTTTGACTGGTGTAAATTTATGTCGCAATCTGATAACAAGAATCAAAAGTAGTATCATTGGGAATTTGTGCGATTAATAATACCGCAATACAAGACGACCCAAACCACGATATCAGGTTATGACGCACGTTTATGTATCTGCAGGTCAGTTTATATTATGCACCATTTTCAACAGTAATGTAAATAAATTCTTTCGAATTAAAGGTAAATAAAAGAAGCAGGAATTAAAAGATTTAAAATAACATTCTTACATAAAAGAATTATTTTTGGGGAAAATATTGGCTTCTTAGTTGCAGTACTTTGATTAAGATATTTTGCACGAATTATATGAAAAATACAGCAAGAGGTTTTAACTCACAATTCATGTTGATGCAAATTATTTTTGGAAACGGGTAGGACTACCACTTTATAGTGCGATCTTCTTTAAGTAGGTTGCTTTCATCTCAATAAAAAACCAAGTAGTGAAAATTATAATTAAATGGGAATTTGGTTCGCATGTCATCCCTATTATAATAATAAATAATAATTCAAATTATCGTAGGTAATCTAAAAATTCTTTTTAAAAAATAGCATATTCATCCTCGGGATTTAATAGTAAATTAATAATTCTGCGTACAAGTTTTGATAACGCAAAGATATGCGACTGAGATATGCAAAGACTGTTCAAGTTATTGTAGTAACCAGCTCTAATCTGATTATTTGCATTTAAATGTGCTATAATGTAATCAAATAGGAGTTCGGGTAGTAATCTCGCGGAGCCAACAATCTAGAATACTCGGTAATATAACAACTTAACACAAAAGCTAATAGTCCACGGCAGATATGAAGGCACGTTATAGTCAATACGAGTGTATTAACGAAACCCACTTTCAATCGATATCGGCTTAAACAAAAACGATTAATTATTAAGTGTCTTTTATCGGTGGGGAAATAAAGAAAGAAATGACATTTTTATTCACAGAAGAAATGTTGGGAGCGGGGGAAAATAATTATCATTTCTTCTAACAAAATGTAATTTCTGCTAATAATAGATGATATTCTAATGTTTATTTAAACCAAATCAACCCTTTCCTTTCTTAATTTTTGAATGAAAACAAAACTCCATAAATTGAAACATTTTGGTTCAAATAGTATTTTACGCTTGATCTCCAATAGTAAGGATATTAATCTTCAATTATTTTGTTTCACTTGTGGCATAGATATCGATAATTGGATGATTAGATTTATGCATCGAATTTGTTTTATTTTCAAGGAAATTTTGCTGTATAAAATCTTGGAATGCCTTGAATCATTTTTAAAACATATATGGGATTACCGCCCTATTCGATATGGCAATTTGCAATTCCCGCAAATTTATCGAAGTAAATTTTATTTAATTTCCGTTCGTCAATCTCACTAAAAGAAATAATTCAAAATCTAGTAATAAGCATAGCTTACAACTTCTATTATATTACATCAGTGAAATTTATTATCAGTCCCTTAAAAATGTGCATGACTAACCAATGAATAGAGTGAAATATCCTAATAGCTCAAAACTATTTCATATAAATAGGTTTTTTATTAAAGAATACTACCAATAAATTCACTTTAAATTGTAATTTTAGACGAATGGAAGGTTAAACCACTACTTGTAAGTGTTCAAATATCTTTACGTAGTTTAACTATGGTAAAGAACCTGAACAAGAACAGCAAATGAATCCTATTAGTTGTGAAGCGTGGAAGAGATCAAGAAGGAATAGGCATTAAAGTCAGGGCATTAAGAGCTGAGTTTTCACACTCATTAGGAGTATTGTCAAAGTTGTAATGGCTAATGTTCGGATTTCATGAAATGACGCCCGAATTCATGATGAAATTACGTTTATGATGTTAAGGGCTCACTCAAGGGTTACCTGTATCATGCATAATTAATTTGGATCAGGGCCACAAAGTGGGTATAAGTTAAGTTTTCCCTCCTC
>CAADRB010000028.1:1587394-1634452 GCA_900708905.1 Hymenolepis diminuta | reverse complement strand
ATGTTTGATCATCAATGTCTCCAAGTAATGTTTGGCATCTGTGTAGGTATCTATGTGAAAACGCACACATCTTAGCTCACTGTGGATACTGTTGTCCGATCACAAGCTGTATTTAGCAATAATAACTTGATCTAAAACAAGGAATTTTTAGAGCATATAAAGTCACCGAATAACTGAACTGTTTCTGTTTACACTTTGCCTATTTTTGTAATAGCGGCACTGCCTAGAGTATAACGCTACTAGCACTAGGTATTCTTGCGACTTTATTAAACCGGCATAGAAATAAGCCTTCAAGGGAATAATTACACATTTAAAATGAAAAAAAATATTTCCAATTAATACAAATATAAATATGTTAAGTATTTAGGTATTTTATTATGATTCTGGATATGAATGCAAAAAATAGCATTTTTCCGGCTGCTCAAAATAATACAATTATGCTTAAAATGATTTAATGTTTAGTCGATATTCGGCTTTATTATCATAAAATTTACATTTGTACAAATATTTCAGACAATATCTTCTAATGGAATATTCATGGAGCAAGTTGAACTCATTTTGCATTTCCCTGAAAGTATCTTCATGTTTAATTTACAGAAACGGAATAATTAAATTCAATTACAGCTTCCAAAGATTAGAGGTATGTTCAAGATTAGTAATACAGTTTTAGGATGAGAAAAAATCTCTTTCAGAAGTAGAAAATAGAGTTTTGGTGGAAAGGATGCCTTGTGAATTCGATTTCGTGCTGTTGATCATTCATCTTTTTCCAACGACAAGCGGTTTCTATCGATTAACTTTATTTGCCGATAATCCTTTTAAATTAGGGTAGTCTCTTAATTTACAACCAACCCATTTAAACGTAGCCATGAAGTCTGTAGCGATTTCGGTAGAACAAGCCGACTTGTTCCACTATTTAAACAAGAATTCACTTTCACTGAAGATGACATAAGCAGTGTTCAAATTCCTTCAGTATTAAGCAATATTTGGGGCATTCTGAATGGGAAAAGTAGGCAGCATTACTTAATAAATCGACCTTGAGGGGATGACCTATGCGAAAATTCTATCTTCTTCAATAAAACCGGATGCTGTGTAATTAATCCCATGGAGGGTTTAATAACCATCGAAGCTGCTAATTTTCCTAGACTTTTACCATTTGTCATCTGGAGAAAGGATGAAGCTACTGAAATTATAACCAGAGTAAGAGATCGGTTTCTTCTTAACTCAATTGAGCTCTCATGCAGAGTATTCAAGAAAAAGTTTCTATCATGCAATTAAATAATTTGTCAGTTTTTTAATCAAAATGGAATCTGAGAGAAAAACGCATAAAAGGAGTCTTTATTTAAAATTTGAATTATATTTGAGCTTTCACTTTCAATTTCTTAAACCGCTTAGAACATCGTTGTAGAGTTTTTCAGGTTAGTCAATGGCGGCTTATGTATCAATCTTAGCAAGTACTTTTTGTAAAAATCTATCAACATGTAAGCACTCAAGCAATCGATTTCCGACCCATATAGTATGCCGATGACTTAGCAAATTCTTAAATGTTTATATGAATATGGATCTTTATGAATTATAATAATAATGTATTGCTATTCAGAAAACAAATTTTCTGATTCTTACATCTCGAATGATTTCTTCTGCATCCAAAAATGATATTTGTATTAGTGATCTTTTTTATCGTTTTAATTTCAAAAATATTTAAACTTTTATTAGTTCTGTCACTATCACTTAATTTTAAATTTTGACGCTGATGGATCATTAGTCCTCAAAATCTGATGATTTCAAACACTCACATAAACTAACACTTTCGTCCGTAATAATTGCTAAACAATAGTCCTAAAATTTTCCCATATATCTAAACACATGATTTTTTAAATTTACTATGGAATAAAATAGACCAGGAAAGCTTCCACTTCCAATGTACCCGCTAAACCAGATGATCTGGACCTTAACGAAGATGACCCATTTGTTGACGATGAGGATGAGACCGATTGTTTCGTAAGCTCTACGCTCAAATTTTGTGAACCAGGTATGGAATTTTAATCCTTAATACAGACAATTTGTTGATATCAGATAGCTAAAGGTACATTTGTCATGTCCTGATCCACTGGTCCTGACATGAGATACCCTGCGGTGTTACAACCTCTCCTCTGCGTCCCCGTTCCAAATTAACTTAGTGAGATACTGATCCTGAGACACAGTAGGAAAATATAGAAGATATCCAACACAAATATGATCCCATTCCCGTATAAATCCTGCCCCATTTTTCAGCTCAATTGCAAGTCATAATCAGTCGTAGAAGACTGATTAGACTGGCAGGAAAGATTTGCAGAATGCTTAGAACAACTACAAGTCGGGACCAGTGGGTCTGAAGAGTCAAAAGTACACGAGAAAGCACCGTAAGCAATCGTCCTTATGAATTACTGCTAATTGCAGCACAAACGGAAGAGAAAGTAGAAATGGCTTGGATAGCTGCGACTTAAATAAGTTTAGGTTTCTAGCTCTCAAAATGAAAAAAATTTCATAAGTTGAACAAACAGATAAGCAAGATAAGGAGAGTCACTGTAATTTCCAAGCTCTAGGTGTCGGACCGCATGATAAACTCTCATTGACAGTGATTAATTCCTTCCTATTGTCAAGTATTTTTCGTTTGCCTATCTAATATACGAAGATGCGATCTAGTAAAGTGGTGCTCTCTATTTTGTACGCTATGACCGATTCATATATTTTACAGATGCATTCCAAAGAACTATATGATAAGAAGATTAAGTTAATTCTCATGAAAAGGCGAAATTTACATTTTTTATTATGGGAAGGCACCTGAAAATGGGAAATAGTTAACTAATTAATCGAGGCGAACCTGAGAATAATGTCAAGATAACAAAAAGCCTAACCTCATTTGACTTGAGGAATAAGATTTACAATATACCTTGTACAGAGTTCAATCCTTTGTAATTTGATAATTAGAATTTTAAATATCGGGATTCTTAAGTGAATCCATATTCGCGATAACCAGCATTTAGGTTAAGTTGAACAGTTGTTCATTACATTTCAACACGCATGCACTTTTCTCCTTATGGTTAGGACGTTAGTAACAACAGAGAAGACCGATAATATAATAAAATATATAATATCTTAGTTAAATTAAAGTGACTAAATATCAATAATCACCTTGGAATTCAGGATTTTCGTTATACAAACCAATGAATGAGTTTTCACATGTAATTTCCACAATTTTTAATTAATAAAGGGCGATTGTTTATTTACTCTTTTTTCGTTCTTTGCTAGGTTCATACGTTGTAGAGATCTACGGGCACGCAAAAGGAATTCATTCGGTTACTGGAAGACGATCGCAAATAATTGAATTAATTGGTCAATTTCTAGTGCACATACATACTAAACAGGCAAAAGTAGGTTACTTTTTAAACTTCTGTTTTATTATTTTAGTGGGAAAAAAAAAGGACACAATCCACTTGCATTGGACACATCGAAATTCGAGGATAGGTTATGAAAACGACTGATTAGAAATAAATCGAACGTAAAAATGTGACATTCATAAAGGAAACGTTTTGTTTTCTACCAACTTGAAAATACAAGCTTACAAATAACTGAATAATAAACAATAAATAAAAATCAAAATTTAATGGAGCTGAACTATTATTAGGTCTCTTTACTAACATACCATTAGTGGATCCGTGTTAGTTACCGTTCCAAAGACCTGTAAAAAAGGTTTTCGATAGCATTCGCTATATTCCAAAACAAAAGCCCCCTAGGCTTGTCTAGGCTAGTGGTTGTTACCCAAGCTTAAAATGAACACTTGAATGACAGCCATGCCCTTTGAGCAATATTATGAACCGATCCATTTTCAAAATAACCATATTACATAGTGATATGTCACGATAATCGGAAGGATAAACATTAGGCTCATTGATTCACAGTTTTAACTTACTCAGGCAGTTTGAGTTGGTATAAGAGCACATACTGGACCTGTAAAAATTATAGGGAAGAAACAATAACAGGTAAATTAAGATGGCTAGATTAATACAGAATAACAGGTTTAAATGGGAAGTGGAACAGATAAATTAGGATAAGAGGAAAATAGGAAGATCGTAGTGAAAATGGGGAGTCGCTGCATACTTAAAATATTATATTTATTGTGTTATAGTGTGTACAAATTTATTTACCTCAAAAATAAAGCATTATAAGATAATCAGTTAAATGAAAGTTAAGGATTATGTAAATGAGTATTCATCGGGTATTGTTAATCATGTTCAATCCGTGATGTCTCCACAGAAAGATTGGCTTTTGGAGATAAGTTTTTTCAAACTCACTATTTCCATTTGGGGATTAAGATCTTAATGTCTTATAATAGTATATTTTGAACCGACATACACTGTAAATAGAGCTGATGATAAAGATATTGGAAGTAAATTTCTTAGTTGTGGAATACATAACTGATTATTTTTATTTCCTGAGCAGATTTCGTTCCAGAGTCACCTGATTTTTTTTAATTACTCTTCTTTTTAACTCTTGTCCGCGAACCTATTTTCCTTGCTACTACATGAATAGCTGACAAACTTACCAGTCAATCCAGGTTACACTTTAGTTAAGACTAAGTCTAAATAAGTCTAATCTTAGTATACCTCTGGGAGCACTTAGGAACATCGCAGCCATACGCATAATAGCATACAAGGTTTTCTCATCAAGGAATTATTTGAAACCTGGCTGTAGGTCTCTTATACAGCTTTTGTACATGTTGGTCCGCTTCCCTTTATGGGAGATTTCAGAATAAACTTAACTAACTTTGGGTCAAATGGTCTTCACTTCCACGTTATCTCAGAAGAACCTTTACCCTTACCTCTGTTTCATTTCTCATTTGGATACCTAACATTGTTTTAGCTCTTGTTTATCGTTTGCTATCAGCATTAGTTAAAAAAGATAAAAGTTAAGGTCGATGAGGGTTTTAAGACGTTTTGATAAATTTATTGTTGAGAATCAGTCAAAGTTCTATCAGCCTTATTATTAGTAGGAAAGCGAAACATGCATAGGAAATACGGTGTTGATTATACGCTAGTGACCTGTCAGCATCATGCGTCGGCGTGAAATCTCTTCGTCACATCGTGATATGTCATGGCATGGTGAGTTCAACCTTCTTTTTTAGATTGCTGTCCGATAAATCGTATTCTGTCGGATCGAATATTACAGATAATCAATAATGATTGGTTCAGTCTTCTCCAACCATTCATTAAAAATACATTTCCTGAATTATGCCAATAAATAGTTGAGAGTCACCAGACTTCTCCCCCTAGAGTCTGAGTAGTTGTAGCTTTATAAAACTGGCCACTTAGATTCACTTTCCAATAATTTCATATAACCTTTGACTAAATGCATTTTTTTCAGGAATCGCATGTGCGACGCCACCCGAAAAGTAACCGACTTAGCTGAATTATTTCATTCGAAAAAGTATCTTGCGTAAAATAAAGGTCTTGGACAAGTCTCTACTATATTACATACAATTACTAAAATTTCATTTATCAGACTGTATTTTAATAAATATAAATACAGAAGATAAATATATGCTTCATGTTTTCAATGTGACCTACTACTTTCAATCGAGCGTGTTAATAAGAAAGGCGATTATTGTGGTACTGTGGGTAATGGAAAAATTAATACCTTGAAAGAGCTCTAGCCTATACAATAAACAAAACCTTCCAAGCTATCGAAATTCCAAAATGAGTTGCCTAAAGTAACGCTAATATCGCCGATAAAGCTAATAAAGGTGCCAGACTAAATTAGGTCAAATATCTCCTCACAAAGGTAATGATTTTTCAGAGGCAAACAGAAACCAATAGCCTTCCCCATATGAGAAGATCAAGAGTGAAATAGGAAATAAGCAATTAATGAGAGAAAAGGAGATAAGTGCGAAGAAAAATAAAAGATAAGAGCGAGAAAATAAGGGTCAATGCCGGGGAACTGAAAATGGGGTTATGATATAAGAGCCAGATGAAGTAGGCAAAGTGAAATCAACTGTTTTACGTTCTTATTTTGATAAGCAATCAATAAAAACCTTTATCAGGCGTAAGCGAACTTGTGCCTTCAATAGAATGCTACGAATAATTACCGAAATATATGACTTGACCCGTAGAATCAACACCCCCTGACTCTTAGTCCTTTTCAGTCTCCATATGTTTCGTGCGCCTACTGACTCATACTCTGCTGTATTTGTTAATTAACAAAGAACAGGAAATCTAAAATACTCTATTTCTCCTGTTCTTCACGATTCGTATTGTGTTCTCTCAGTACTAACATCCCTGCCTCTCTTTTCTTTTCACTTTACCTTTACTCCTTCCTCATTTCTCCGTCTTATTCATTTCAAGGTGTCCAATATACATCTGTGCAGTCTAACTCATGGTTTTATCACTCTGGAAAGGCTATTATTACCTGTTAGCATAGGAAGATTATTAGTTATAGGAGAGGGTAACTAATGTAGCTTGATCAGACTCTTAAAGTATGATTATTTGGGATTAGAGCTACTTTAGACCGATATAACGACTCGCAAGATTGATTATGTGGAACCCAAAGCTACCACTTCTATAATACTGTCAGAATGCTATTTGAAGTCCTCATATGTTACTTCTTTAGGAACCTGGTTTATAAAAACTTTTATTTTGAAAATATGGATTCATTTCCAAATAATCCGGTATCGTTTAAAAATTAACCGAGATATATAAAAATCGATATTAGATTGAGTACAGTTAGAGCAATTCCAGCGAACAAAGTCCCACTCTAATGTGATATGCATATGTTAAGTCAGCTAATTACGTAGTTATGGTAATTATACCAACAAAAGGAGAATCTTTAGATTTTTGTTTCACTATTCCATGCAAGTCATGGCTTAAATAAGGCTAGACTTTCAAATGATTTCGGTTTTATTGTTTCAAGTTAATTAAAAGTAAAGGATTAGTTATTCAACCGAAATATTTATTAACTTCGAAAGTTCTTTCTTTAAGAGCGTTGTGAACTAAAGAGAAATTAATTTTCCAAAACTCAACTAGAATGAAGATTATTGTGAGTGGTTATGTTTAATACCTTCGTGTTTGAAAATATCAACTTTGTATTATTTACCGAATTTATTAGATACTAACTCCGAATTTTCCGATTATATAGAAATAAAAATTTGACGGAATATTTCTTTATTAGACAAATTTATCGGTTAAATGCAGCTCCTTTTGGCTGATTTTACTGAATAAGTAATATTTTTCGGACAGATCAATAAAAAAGCTATCCTGATTTGGGAAAATAATGAATTTTAATTTACATATGTTTATTTAAATTTTTCAAAAGAGGAAGAAAAAATATTAGCATAACAATAATCCAGGGAAAATTGGCAATTTTTACCAAATATCGACTAAACGGAATAGATTAAAAAGGACGGAATTATTCAATTTCTCCTTGAACTCTAAATAAACATGCATCTATTTGATCGATCAGCGGTAGTCTTATGAAAGTTAACATTAAATTATTTGAATAAAGGTAGAGCAGATGAATAAAATAGACTAAAACCAAAAATTGTACAATGGATAATTTCCTACGTGTTCACCATATGGGTAATAAAGAGGGTCCACCAATTAAAAATTGGCACTTATAATAATGTTAAGTGGCCTGTTAAGTGGTTCTCGACTATAACTCATGATTATAATATCTGATCTATGTGGCATTCATCTCAAAGCATATTAGAGGACAAAGTATACTGGCTGCAAATCATAGTCTTTGTCAACTTATTATCTCTGTAGCCTCGGAGGATAGAATAGCACCACTATCCAATCTTTGAAATTTCAATTGAGTGTGCCTTCTTCCACCGTCCGACGAATATGAAGAGAAAATACAAACAAACACAAACCTCCAGTCTTAAAAATTAATACCTCATATAATTTTTACAATATATTTTGAAAGCCTTATCTGAATTAATCCTAAGGACCAAAATCTCCAAATTTCTCAAATAGCATCCCTTTTCTCAGTAAGTTTATGCAAAAAGTCTTGAGTAAGTTGTGTTCTGCTAATGTATCGCATCGTCTACTCGTTCCTGACTGTAGAAAGAGAAAAAATAAATTGAGTGGTATGACCACTCACAGAATTAAATCAACACGTCAACAGATTTTGAATATAGTACATATCATCTCACTACGAACCAGGGAGTCTAATGATAAGGATTGAATATTACGAAATTACAACTTGAACTTCTCCCAATTTGAACATATGCACAAGTCGATGCTCCTGAATCAAAAATGTAACGCTTCTTATTTCATTACTAACTTTTTATTGACCCTCCTCCTCCGTTTCATAACTTAATGGACTCAATTTGGTGTTTCATTTATTCGGATGCTTCTCCATAATCATAACTTGTAAATTTTTGCTGTGCCTTGGGCAGTAATAATATCATTCTTATTCAAATTAATAATTTAATATGACCTTTGTATTTGATAGACTTAAAAATAATTGTGAATTAAAGAATATATGCTGCATTCCTTGGTTGGACAACGACCATACAACTGAAAAGTAATATAAATTAATATTCACATAAAAATACCTGGATTTTCTAAAACCAAATAAACTGGGAGATGAGCAGGGGAAGAATTCAAATCCTACTTATCTAATTAGTCTGTCGCACCTCATGTTGTGGTCATATCCGTTTATTTCAAATAGTCCTACTGTTAATTACTTAGTAGATTTGTGACGGCACAGTTTTCAAACTCTTATGTGATATATCTGCCATCAGATATGGATTTCACTCAGACTGAGAAAGAGAAGAGGGCTAGACAGATATGCAGTCAATCCAAAGCTGACTTGCTAACCATCTAATATGACTATTTATAGGTGAATATAATTAATGATTATTCCGATGAAGAGGGGGATTTGCCTAACTTAACTGTCCACTTATTCGGGCCAGCATTCCCCCGCCTATTAATTTGACTGGAACTGGTGTATTACTCATCTCGCAAAAGTGCATAGAATCTGGGGCTTTGCGTTGGCAGCTCTCTATCAGAGAGATAGAAACAGCTTCCATCGACTTCTCGTGTTTCATAAACTTGATGCCTAATATGGATCAGTTAAATGTCCAAATGCTCGATATTTCTTAATATATGGTATCTATTCTGACCATCGTTAGGACGTCCTTTTTAAATTAATATCTTGGCAACATTTGATTAAAGTGCAGTCACTCATCATCGCTGACGGATGACTAATTTGAAAGACGCCTCTACCGCACCTGCGCAAATGAATCATAAAAATCTTCAAATAGGCCTTGGTCCCCATTTAGATGTCATTTATCATTCACTGACATAAAATATTGCATTTTTACTGTAAATTCACATTTTTTATGCTTAAACCTCCACTTCATTATATTAAAGAGCTGATTTTATGACTTAAAGATGCAAAGTAATGACTTTTTAAATGGTCTGAGTAAAATAGGAGTGAAAAAAGATACGCGATATGGTGGAGTATGCGTGTCCGAATGCAAGTGGTGGGAGGGGGGGGGGAGAGATGTGAGCACGAGTGTAAAAGAACTAGAACGCAGCTCATGTGTCGTTAACAGCGCATTTGTGCCCTCAGAAGTATCCGCAGCGACTCGGATGCTATTTGACCCTTCTTACGGTTATGGGGCAGATGCTCATAAAAAGGTTAGAGCATGATTGAGCCATAAATTAGTACTGTCCTTCTGAGTGGCTGGTGAGACCATAAGTAAAGACTGCTTTGGCTCATCAGGGCTGCCCCATACGTGCTACTTATAACATACTTTGTTTTGGCATGAACTTATACATCTCACGGGGGGATCTCCATACCCGTCTCTCATTGATAAGAGGTTTCCGAACTTTTTATACCGTCGGCACTTTGACAGATTGGACAGAAAAAATAAGCAAAATTGAATTTAAGCCTATAGCAGTCATTAGTGAAGATCTTAGACCATTATTATTTCATATTATTTTGGTCTTTTATCATTTTCTCCTGCGTGCTAGTCCGTAGTATAGTGTTATTTCAAACTGTATTAAATAATAATGTACCTTTCTGTTTTACATATCAATGCACAACCTGATATGGTAGCTCCGCCTCCAAATGTATGCTGACCCCATTCAGAGTTAAGCAATAAAAGAACACTCACAAACTGTGAGCCATTCTTTTTTAAATACTTTCACACGTCGGTGCAGCAAAATGCTCTTTCATCTTAGTGTTAATGAAAATTCTGTGTTAAGTTCACACGAACCCAACCAAGTAACAGGAACGGCACAGCAATTTATGTGTATTCAGGAAGGAACACAAACAGGTAAAATAGCCGATTTATCACGTATAATATGCAATTTACTTCAAGTTATACTGATACTCAAATAATTAGAGCAGTTTTAAAGCGTACAGTTTGATAGTTGGTGAGCCGAAATGGTAATTTTCGAGGGACGACTTTGTAAAATATGTATTTTGATTTTTCAATCATTCACTGATTAATAGGCTTACCTCATACTATTTAATTATGTTCATTAAGAGACAGAGGTTAGTAAAAGAATTATAATTAGAAAGTACTTTTATCTCTCCCCACAAAATTATAACAAACGCTTACTTTTTGCAAGCAGTATTAAAGGAAAATTGTCCTTTCTGGCAGGTTCCTTAATAGACTAAGCTTTGAAAGTCCCTTGATACAACAACTAAGTGAGGAGTAAGAGAGTGTCTAGGTGAAAATTTTAAATTCTGGCTTAGTCAGTGAACAAGACGCACATACAAGGTCAGAGTCACAGTTTTGATGATTAAAAGTATATATCCAGTGAAGAATATGACTAATCTCACCGCTCGAGAGAGTAGCAGAGGAAATGCAGATTTTTCATCTGAAGTTTCAGGAAAACTACCTAAGGTAAGTACTAGAAAGTATTGCTCTACTGCACTGGTGGTTCAGCGGTTAATGTGCTAATTTGCGAAATTAAAGGTCATCGGTTCGATGCTCATCGGTGCACATCTAGTGACCGGAATGGTCAACTGCAGGAGCTTAGTTATTGCTAAGACAGAGGATAGTAAAAAAGGAGCTTCTCAGTAGGCGGAGCTCCATTTGCTACTTTTATTCCCAGATAAGTGGCAGAAAATGCTCTCCCGAAACAGGCTGTGGAGTTAATGCCTTACCTATTTGGTCGACCTCAACATACTATGGAGAGATAGTTCCTGCAAAACCGCGTCTATTGAAAGCGTTTGCTATTTTTTTCTATTGGCGCAGCCTTGACCAATAATTAATAATTTACGAGTCACGTTTGGAAAGGATACATGAATGGGCGAGGAGTAGATAAACAGATGATAGTAAACAAGTCAACGCTGTTTACATTAGGTGAAAGTTTTAATTGTACTAGCAAAAGTACAAGTATTAAGCCAAAACATTAATTTGCATGAAAATTGACATCCATTTTGATCCAAAATCGCACCAATTGCTGCCCCTTGAATAAGAGTATCTAGTATTAGATTTATCCTTAGAAAACCTTTAGCTATCTTATCTAGGCTATGTAAATAATGTAAACTGCTGATTATCTTGTAATTTCATTTGACTTTCTCAACCATTGGAAGACGTGGAAAATTGACAAAAATCCGGTCAGTAAATACTGAACATCGTGAACGAGAACTGGTTGCAATCCAGGGAATGAGTAATGGATAATGAATTTTGGTGCATGAGCTACCTTATTAATAAATATTTTACAATACAAATCTAAATATCACGTGAAGTATGACTCTTTAATACCTAGCTTCCTTTTGATCCCCTCCTTTTTTTCACTTACTGAACTTTCTGTTTACTGATTTCAGTTGCTTCCCATAAATAAAAAGTGCAAATCTTTCTTTTCCATTACTGTGATTAACGACGATGATACTTATCACTGGTTCAAAAATCATTCCAGCTTATTAAATCACCAAGTGATGTTGTAAGAAGGCTGACAGCTAATTTAGGTGAAGAAAAGGAATGAATATCCAGCTTTCTGAGCCTAGATCACTATCACCTATTTTCAATTCAATTTTTTCTCAAAATTAATTTCCATTGGTTGTGAAGACCTGACTTTAATATTTTCAAACATTAAAATTTTTGCCTGATTGTACTCTCGGTTGAAAACTGATTAAATGCTTAGATGAGAACGAATGGCTGGTTAAATATATTGCCATTGTTTTCTGTGACAAATTAACAAGTGATTACCTTATCAGAAAAGATTGTATCAGCTGACGTAATTGCCAGTGATCTTGTGAAAACATTATACTCGCGGGAAAATAAGAGTTCTAATAAGAAATCCATTTTGATGACTAACATACCAATAGGAATAACGAAATAGGTGCCCCAAATCAAACAACTTGAAAAGCTGATAACAAGTACAACTATTGTTAAATACCATCCTGATTAATTGGGCCACTGATACATGGTTCATAGTATACAAAGGCACAAATATTAAATCGATTATAATAGTAGAAATATGCTTCTGGAAACAGATTGTCACATTTGAATTAATATGTATATATTGAAGAAAAGTTCAGTCTTTCAAGTATATTTTAGGGAGTAGTATCTTGTACTCTGATACTTATCATGAAAGAGGGAGGGTAAATTACCGACAGCAAGGTCATTCGGAGAGACTGATAGTGTGGGAGTTTATAGGAGAAAGAGCATCAATCTAGTGGAACGTAAATACCAAGAACTAGTATGCTAGATGTCCCACGCAGCTCGTCCATCGTCGACCGCTTATTTGGACTTCTAGGTAGTATCTGCAGGTTTCTGAACTCTGGTTGGTTCTTCTTCATTGTCAGGTACACATACAAGGTAGACTATGATCGAGCGGTTAATTCATATAGCCATTCTGATTAGCTAGTGAGATCATAAGCTTAAACCGCTACAGCCCATCATGGCGGCCCCCATACATGCTAGTTATGACAGTATGGACGTCACTTTAGCTGTCTTTGGACTGTCCAAAACGTTTGACAGTTGGCATCTCTAAAACTTAGACAGAAGTTTCATTTATAATAAAGATAAATCTTACCGTAATCTCTATTTATCAGCTCTCCAAGGGAACTGGAGCGCTTCAAATAGAATTGCGGACGTATGCTTGAAGGTCAATGTGATAGCTAAAAACGGACTGGAACATACTAGTGGAATAGATCAAGCTGATAAGATTCATAATTACTAACTACTTAAGGTTAAGAGAGAAAGATTGTTACGACCATGGCCAATGTACACGTCAAGATTCGCGTAATCAGTGCTCATTAGTGCATATCCTGTGATGTGATTAATTCTAGTCAATAATAGGGGTAGAAAAGTGTAAATTTCCCATCAAAGTGACTTTAGAATGCCTCTCCTCTATTATTGTTAATATGGTATCCAGTGTCTGGCTACATTATCGTTTCCTCTTGTGGTAGGATGACTTACGTATAATTAACCTCCTACTGCTAACAAATGCATCTCGTTTGTCTATCAAAAAATTGAAATTAGCAGAATAAACTAATATTTTATCTAGCACAGATGGGCTCTCTCAGAAGTCATATGATGTCTTTTGTATGTAGTTCGTAATGAGTTACAGTTAACTATTTCTATGAAAGATTTGGAAAATTTTATTACGATCAGTCAAAAACAGTTGTCAGGTCCTCGTCGGGACCTTAAACCCAAATAGCTACTTCTTATCAATAAATTGTAATATATAAAACTGCATATTAGACATACGGGGTAGGATATATGAAGACACGTGGAAATATATTCATTCATTTTGAGAAAGTTTGTGTGATCTTATTCAGATCATTCTAGATATGGAATCAAGCTTTTTCTTTCAATAGAGATCTGACCATGCTATTTCGTACTTATATCAACATTAAAAGCAGCTAGAAGTAAAAGTTTAGAAATCATAGGATACAAGCCTAATCGATTTAACTACTCTTATTTTAGTTGTATTTAAATAGAGATTAGTTAATATAAACTAAAGGCTGTTGAGTATTTAATTTTTATAATTCCAAGAAGGTACAATCATCGACTGCTAAGCTTTCTTAATCTTTGCAACTAAATCCAATTAAAAAATCTCTTGTCTCTAATGTGTCAATGCGGTGACAACTAACTGATTAGCCTTCTACTTATTCACACCAAATTTCCACTGAATGAATGTCGAGATTCTACAATTGGGTTGATCACCTAGTCAACCCTGTAAGAATTCTGGACCAACTTGAAATGATGACAGTCTTTTATCGATTTGATTCCAGCCTTAATTATATACCATCAGACATGCATTCTACGCTTCTCGGTGTCCAGCCAAGAATCTAGGATACAGTGAAGTAATGAATGACATAATTTTTGTCTTTATACGCCCCTTCTTTACTATCTATTGATTTCACTGTCCACAGCTTAGTGAGGAGAAAATCATAGATTCCATTGGTGTGCGATCAGCCAATAGGCGTGGCGACTAGTGCATCGATTTGATTGGTCAAAACAGAGCAACTACTGCTAGTGGTAATATACGCCACGCGTTTGTACGTGTCTAGTGTGTTAAAAATCTCTTGGAAAACGAAAAATTTTGATGACACAATCATCATAAGGGAGAGAGGCTAAACAGGAGTACTAAGGAATAATTTGGATTTATTTATTTTACCTCACTGCTCATCAATATCTAACAGTTATCTAATCACATACCTAGCATGGGTCAGCATCTTTCTTGTGTTAACAAAAATGAAACAGTAAGTTTCAGTTCATGCTTCATATTTTCGTCTTTTTACAGTAATTTGTCGCAATTTCGCTAATTTTTGGGTTCTATATTAGATTTTTGTGATAGGAGTGGGCATATCTTCACATTTTTTGGAAATAACCCGTTGTTTGTCCATTATTGGTCGTTTATATATAAAAAACTCTAGGGTAGTTGGGACCTATACATGCACTTTAACATTTCTCCTCTATAAAGTGCTTGATTTTCCATCACTAACAATACAAGTTCATTTGAATCATTAGATTTCTTATCCCGGTATATTTGAATCATTAGATTTCTTATCCCGGTATAGTTGAATCAAATTCCGAAATGTTTCCCTTTTACTTCCGAAATTGATTACAAAGCAGATTGGAAAAAAGACTGATGTTTTACAAGTAGGTTTTTAGTCTTCTGTTGGGCAAACTTTTATCATAAATAATTTACCTTATCCTAACAATAACAATCCCTTTGTTTATGCGACGTTTGGTCTGACCTTCAGAAAGTCTCCTTAACGAAAACTGTTTTGTGCTATAAGTAGCTTGGTCACTTTAATTAATTCATGAGAATTATCGATCCACTTAACTTGTTTAATTATCATGGCGTGGAGTTAATCAGTAAATATGCGCTTTTAATTGCCACATTGTATCTTTGATCTTGACCGGCTGTGACACCCGTGAGTTGTGACTTTGACACTGATAAAACACACCGGTTTAGGAAGATAAAAACATACCACACTGACTGCTAAGCAATAGTGTGTACATTTCTTCCATCTGAAGACAAGGGTTCAAACACCACCAGTGTGATTATGGTAGTATTAACGTTGACAGCTGGAAAATAACAGCGGCCTGTTAGGACATGTGTATCTTTAATATCTTTTCGTCTTAGATATAAAAGACAAATCGAAATGCACCATCAAATCTTGCCACTCAAAAAAACTGAGTAGCTTGCACTATTCTTTGTTTATTTTGACTATTTATCAAGTCCAGTTACTAGTTTTCTTCATAAATTCCCCTTTTCCAGCCTCTGTTTTCCAGAAACTAGAAAATCATGGTCTTAATTCACTTTCATTTTAATACGAGATTCTAATGTTGATATCGTGACCATGTTTGAAACACCTAGAAATATGATATCAGTGCGGCTCAACAAATTTGAATTATATTTAACTACAAATTAATGTTTTGAAATTAGTCATATAATTTTACTACTATTAATGGCCCAAAGTTGAAAATCGATGCCAAAGCCAATGTTATGAACCGTTATATGTCTGCAAATTTGGCCTAATTAGATGATCTCAGTTTGTAAAAACAAATTATGATTTAAACCAATTAATAAGGTTCACGTTTATTTAGTTTAGGGCAGTCAAATAAAATTATTCCTAAAGTCCAAATGTCACGGCATTAAGTCTGACCTTTTGAAAATCAAAGGTGGAGGTCATAGTATATCTTAAGCGCCAAAGTGTGAAATAGAAAAGTTAAATCTGCATTTTAAACCACTTGCTTTTTGCTTATATACGTCTAGCGACACGTGTAGCATTATCATGGCTCCATCGTAGACTGAAGTTTATATTCATTCGAAAAGCATGAACGCTTTGTTTTCCAAATAGATTTACATGGGAGTTTGAAGTTCATTCATTTTTCTGCATTTTAGGCAGAAGAGGGTCGGAAGAAATCCAAGAAACAAAAGGGAAAACATATCATTGCTGGTAAAATAAATACATTATTTTTATCTTGAAACCATCTATCCACATAACTGAAACAGTAAATTTAATTTGATTCCGTTGTATCCATATTTCCGTTGCCATTAATTCTGATACGAAAATGTCAGAGCTCTTTCCTGTATGTAAAATAGCTATTTACTAATTTGAATGATAGGCATTAGGACCCAGCTCTCCAGATTAACCAAATCAATCCTATTTACAACATATAGTAGAACGGATACTGACCATCAGGTTCTTAATTTTAGTATTTTAATGCATTTTATATGTTGCTATTAATTCTTCTTTATTAAAATAACATTATTTAAAGCGATAAGCATCATGCATTTTGAAAAACAGCTTGTTCAGATTAACAGAAAAGTCTATGTAATGTGGTAAATTTTGGAAATTAGACGATCAGATAAATGCCCAGTCTGCAAATCAACAACAATCCGCAGTTCCCGAGAAAGTAGTCTTTCTGGATCCGGCCCCAAGCAGCTGTACCCTTCCTGTAACTGTCCCAGCTTGCAAGAAGGCTAAAGATGGAACTTGTATTCAACCCGATCCGGAAGTAAATGCACAATCAAAGCGTCCAGGCAATGAAGTTGTCAGCAATGCGCCTCGAGTCCACACAGAACAACCAGTAGACCCTGAAGCACGTCGGTTAGCACAAGGTCGTGCTCGGCCTGCTTGCTGGAAGGATCTCTACTGGCATCTCATCGGTTCAAGGCGTTTCAAAACCGACGAGGAGAAAGTTCGAGCCATCTTCACTTGGCTCTGTTCCGCCCCTCCAGATATGAATCCCTTCGCATCACTTGGTGCGGAGGAAATTGATGCTTGTGGAAAGTCGAAATCTAAAGGAAAATGTCCTATTGATTCACCGGATGTTGTCTTACCAAAACTTGTCGAAGGAAAGGCTAACTATGTCCAAGTGAGTTCACGTTATCCTAATTTTTGTATTTTTTCAAGTGTTGTTATTTAAATGTGTACTGATGTCTGCAGCCACGTATTATCAGCTCATCACACTTCTAACGGGGATTTTCACAATATTAAAATGTAAGGTCATAAATACATATGCAGCTTTTGCTATTCAAGTTACAAAATTACACATTGTCCGCTACTTTTCTAATACGCAGTTCACGCATGAGTGAATATTCTAATCACCGTATATATGACAGAAGTGCATTAAATCACCTGAGTTTACGTTTTTACTCAGTTGTGTACATGTGAGCAGAGAGGTTGAAAGAAATATACCTGATCGCACATGTTTAGTATGCGGCCTCGTGTGTCATGTGTACGCTGGTAAACCCATTTCCGCCTTAGTATGTATGACCATGCTGAATAATGAGTCACACATATAGTGCAGAGAGGAAATGACAAGCGTTGTATTTTTTCCGCATAAATATATACTTGGTAACTGGGGCTGATTCAGACCACTGGCGTTACTGCATGATCGTTAGCACAGAAGATATGCAACTGGAATGTAACGAGATTATAGGCCGGGTTACTACCATCACATCGCTATGGATAGAGCAAATCAAATACAAGGCATTTGATTATATATCTACCCAAATAAATGTACTTAACCGTTCATAATAAAAGTTTATCTTATTGAAACACTTATAGCAATAACTTTGTTAAGACTGAAATTCTTCGAAGTTGAATTTTTTTCCAAATATTTGGCTAATTTTAAGGTGAGATTTTGCACGAATGTGCATTTTGAGGAAAAGGTAATCTCTGCTGCAACGACCACTTTCTCTTCCCTCTAGCTGGAGAATAAGGCAATTTCTAAATTTAGCCATATGTTCTTAAAACAGCAATAGAAAGAATGAGATGTGGCCTTGTATTCACATGCAGTTTGTCTGAAGTTGGGTCGTATTTTAAGGCTGTTTTGCTTTCGTAAAGAGGGAGAGATTAGTCATTATTCTTGAAGCAAATAGATCACAAATAAGATCTCTAAGAATAGTGTTAATCGATAATAAATATACTCCTATATTTTCTAACTTAAGGACATATCTATAAGAGGAAATTTAGAAATTACTTAAGAAAATTTTGCTCGGTTTTTATATCAATATTTATAATATGAACTTGGCAAACTCTAGAAGTTGGAATATGTTTGAGAGCGTAGAAACAAAGTTTTCATTTTTATGAAGCGTTATAAAAATATTTAAATCTGACTTCTTCTGCCTCATACACTTTGATTATGATAACTATTGTAAATAACAACTGGTTAATTTTGTCAGCAGCAAAATCTAATTTATCCGTTTGTAGTGTCAAACCGCCGATAGAATCATCGTATTTTTAAAACGAATAAAGTAATTTTTAACCCTCAAAAGAAATTTTATCTGGCTTTAAGAAATGGAGACTTTTAACAACCGTTCTTTAAATAAGCATCAACATTTCTCGAATATAAAACCCCATACTTCTAGACTGTGATCCTCAAGCAATAAACAGTAATTTAGGCTTAACAAGATATTAGCTCAATTTATCTGATCATCTGCATTATCAGTGAGAGAGTGAGGCCGGAAACCGAAAGTAGATTTTGATTTGTTTATAATTAATAAATTATGGAAACTCTGACTATTCAATCTGTTGATATTTTTTTCTGAAATACTTCAAACATATCAAGAGTTAATTCAATGCTAGCTGACTGCTATCTTGTCCGACTAACTGACTGACAGTTCAGTTTTTTAATTCCTATAAAAAAACTTTCCCAGAAATAAATAAATCCTTTCCCAAAGCTATAAAAAATAATTACCTTCTGTGAGTTCGTCTTTGTTAAATATTTAAAGAGTAAAATTTAATGATATTGCTCTTCGAAAAAAAAACAGGATTCTAAAGTCATTGGGACACTTTGGAAGCATTTGTTACAAAGAATTTTCATGCAATCGTATTAAGTAGTAAGCTTACCCTTAAACTTCAAATGGGTGTAAACATTCGCATTCATTTTGCTTAACGTCATATCGAATTTAGGCTGTGGAACATCTTTCATGATTTGACGTAGATTCTTGTTCTGAGTAGAAATAGTCTAGTCTAGATATTGTCCAGGACTTACCAAAAATGATTTGCTCTACGTCTCTACAATTCATTTCCAACGTCCAGTAAACTATATAAAATTTGTTGCAAATAATTCCATCTACCATATCCACTGAGTTGACTCTTCCGAGTAGTGCTAATCTAATGTCTGCCTTAGTTCTGGCAATGCATAGAAAACGACATTGGATAGTTACTGGAGAAAAACTTGATCGAGAGTGAAGGGCAAGTTGATTTACAGACTTGGAATTAGAATGATTATCAATGGAAACGGATGGACTTATCATTAAGTTGACAAATTTAATGTGACCGAACATATCTGTAATTTTCACATCAACTTGGATGGGCCAGTTTAAAATTATAAGAACTTCATATTCGCTTTTCTTTGCCTCCTCTTATTGCCACCGGATATTCTTATCTTGTCAATGTTAACATATTCTATATTCATCGGAATTCACTAAAACCAAGCTTAGCTCAGTAGTCTAACGAGGAAAAATTCCAAAAAAATGTTAGCTGTCAGAATTCTGTGTTAAATCTCTCAAACGTTCCAACACTTACCTTTTTGATCTTTAAAATTCCATTATCCATTGAACCGCAAAAATTCTTGCTTTTTTTTCTAGAACATTCACTGTTATTGGAAAAATGCATATTGAGGTCGTAGAAATTTCAAAATTTTCGCAAATGAGAACTAATAATAAGGTCATTTTTATCTGGTGATTTAATCAAATCTAAACTTTTAATTGGATTAATGTACGACCCACTCTATTTTATATTTTATAAGAAGTAATTTATTTCTTGTAATTTTATTCACCGATTCTATAAGCATTTTTTACAATTTGGTATTTAAAAAAATATATCCGTTTCTAACCAAGTTTAGTTTTAAGTGTTTTGCTATTTTTCTGTCATCAGTAAGCCAGGAAATTCATTTGTGGTTCTGACTGGAATTTATTGTAAAAAATTTAGGCTTCAGGATATTCCCAGAGCATAATTCGGCGGTCACTTGTCTTTTAAAATAACGCCAAAACGAGAGACAGCAATAACAAATATTGCTGTATTATTTCCGAATGATAGAGGACAATCTAAGCTGCTTGTGCTTACCTGTTTACACTTTAATTGCATGTTATCCCTCATGGTAGAAAATCCTGATATTTCTTAGTGATTTTTTAAATGAGGTAAACCAGCTAAGCACAAATAGTTAAACAATGGATGAATATAATATAAGTTTCCACTTTTACAACGTTACTCGACACGCTCATCGATATATCGTTAAAATCATTACAACACGGTAAAAATTATTCCCTATTTTTCTATAATTGGTATCTATTCAAAAAGATATCCTTTTATCCGATTTTATTAAAGAATATCTAAATGGTCCTGAAATCGCAACTTCCTCCTGTTAAGGCATTTGAATCGATGCTTCGATACTCAGGAATCCCTTGCGTTACGATTCGTGGTATCGCCAAGAGTATGGACTACAAAGTCGGTCAACTACTCGTACAAAAGGATGAACCGCTTTTCCATCCTGAAACGGGAGCCCTAGCATCACAAATCTCAAGTCTCCAACACAGCTGGAACGCGGCATATGTGGATGGCACTTGGCGCCTATACGATTGCACATGGGCTGCTCAACGGCTGGCTATGGCTGCAGGTGCTGCTGTCCGGGATGGACAAGTTCCACTTGGAAAGTCTTCACAGGCTGTCACTCTGCAATACGAGACAGATATGTTTTATTATCAAGTGGATCCGACCAAACTCATCTACACTCACTATCCATTCGAAGATATCTGGCAGCTTATTGATCCTCCTATCTCCATTGTTGTAAGTATCCTTTCTTAAAAATGACTCCTAATTAATCCACTATATTACCATTTTCATAGATTGACATAAAATAAATTACTATTAAACCCAATTCACTTGCACAAAAATTCCCTATAAGCCTTTTATATGAAAATCTCTGCTTATTTTCATAGGTTCTGTGAATAAATTGATTTAACATCTCTCCCGAATATATGAAACTAATTCTGCTAATTTAAGGTAAATTCTTATGAAAAGCACAACTTGGGGAATGTAATCAACCGATCTATTTCATGTGCTCTCAAATGGATTTCTAATTTATTTCCTATTGTTCCAACAGAAGGCTCGTTTTTTATTTCTATTCCTAGAATTTAAGAAACAATACAAACTGTTTTAATGATTTTTTCCTTTCTTTCATATGATATTTTGGCACTTTGCTTATCTACGCATATTCGCATTATTCCTCTGCTCTTTACGCATTAGATATGACATAAATAATATGCAGCAGGACATTAAGTCCATGAATTAGATCGACGATTTAAAACCAAGTAACTGTTACTTGATTAATAGGTGCATATGTTTATGGGTATGTTCACATATTTTAGGAGTTTCTCATGAAATGCAATGAATTCAATTAATATCACTACATTTCTTACATTTTGTATGAAATTAAAATGCAAACTTGTAGGTTCTCGCATTACGAAACTGTTAGATATTTTAATTCTTAACATTTGAGGTAATTAAAGGAGGTTAATATCTAACAAATCCATTATAAACCTATATTTTTGCGAAATTTAACATCTGATAGATATCTCTTGCAAAATACTACAAATCAATATTATATCATGATATTTCTGTATTATCATTAATGTAGACACTTTGAAAGGCTTTGTCTTGTAATTTTCAGTTTTTGGTATCGAGTTAAATAAAAGTGGGAAATGTTACAAGGAAATTATAGGTAGTAAATAAAAGGAAATAAAAGAGAATATGTTTAAAATATCAATACGTATTTTCGGATGTTCACATGACATTTAAAACATCCAAAATGCTTTCACCAATTTATTTTAAAGCATAATTACAGACAAGCAAATGAGAATTAAAATGCAATAAAATATTCATTTAATAAGCCGAAGTCAACTGAAAATTTGCCATAATTGTTTCATTTAAAGAGGGGTTGAGAAAAAAATGTTACAATTTTAGTCATAATAAATCAAAATTGTTTAGTCTTTCTACCTGTTAAGTATTTTAAACTACCCAGGAAAAAAATACTACAACTCCCAAAATGCAATGTACTCGCAGAAAGACCAACCCAATTTCAACAAATTCTGAGGTTGGAAAGAATGCAACTATTTTTATGGGCAGATTTTTTTCTGAACAGTGCCCATTCTATGTTGCACTTCTTTCGCTGTTGTGAATTATTACCACCAATGCATTTGCATATCGATCCTTGTTATATTTTAAGATATTTGCACTGTATTATTTCTCAAAACAATTTCTTTTATGTCGTATCATCTCCAAATTTTCCTTTTAAGGGCTATGTAAACGGGAATTCACGCCATTATTAAAGGGATATCATCTTGAAGTACATAGCAAATATTTGGACAAGATAATCACTTTCGAATGAAGCTAGACATTCGATGTAAATGAGCAGGTTTCACAAAGAGAGGTTTAGAAAACACCATCATGCACACAGACAGACACTCCTAGGATAAAATATCCAAGATTACGAGCAAAGGACTCAAAAGACTCATGAGATAACAAGTCTTGACTAGATTACAATTTTATGAATTATGTCTATTACAACAATTTACCTGACAAGGGGAGGGGAATCTATCCTTATTCAAGTCGTTGCGTCTCATATGGTGAGTTTATCACATGGCCAGACACTCAAGACTTATATACCATACGGAGAACGTTAAATTCGGGGCTGTGGGAAGATTTTTCTACCTCCAGAATCTAGTATCTAAAGATCAAAACAATGATCGTACTCTCCTCTATTACCTATTGGCTTAAAAATAGTCAAGAGACTTATAATCCTTACCTAAAATTTTGCCATTTCCTCAACAATGCTCAATCAATCTTATCTCTTACTGCTCTTCCACTTAATTTGGCTATTTAAAATTGACCTTTAATATTTTTATTAATCAGATTCGAACTTTTGTCATTTTATGCTGTTACTTAATACAATATAAGATATATTGTATCTCTTTTTATTTACTTTCTGATAGAGCTTTGCAACTTGGCCTCTGCTAAAGCCCGCCTTCTTCCAATATGGACTTAGTCTATTTTCCTATCAAGAAGGCACGGTCGCCGTGGAAAATCAACTCGTTCTAAAGCTGAAGATCCTTCCAGAAAATATTGGCAAACTGCTGTTCACATACCAACTAAACTTGGAGGGCTTTGGAAATATTGATGTGGTGAGTGAAAATTAATTTCCTGGTAATATTTATACGAGGTCTTTAACGTCCTTGCTGGTGGTTTGACTCATTTTTTTTCCCTTTAGCTTGAATTCAAGGAAACTTGTAGTCGAAATTTCATGGATATTGTTTTAAACTGCTTAATGGAAGATTTTTATCTAAATATCATGGAAGGGATTTGTAAAGAATTTAACTATTTTAATTAAGGCCTTATGTTAAGAGGATAGTTCTATAAAATACTTTATACTAAATTCGAAAATTTTACCAGTTAAGTTCAGTGAGAGAAATTAATGCATATGTCTAGTAATTATACTTTGAAGGCAAATATAGTAAACAGAGAGCTATCTGAACATTCAAGTGTTATTGCAAATCCAAAATGAGATTTTTTCAGTAAGGCTGTTGTAATGCTAGTTGGTTTAATTTCTGTCACTATGATCGATTTGACCACTAGATATCGCGAGGTTAAAGTTCACTCAGACCCAGAGAGGACGAGATAAGACAGAAGTGTAGTTATTCTAAAATAGTTTATTAACCCAACAAAGACTAAATATATGTGAATGCAAGTCGTTTTCATATTGTTGATATTTGGAAATAAAAAACCCTGAAATGATAGCAGATTTTCGCCTGAATAACTGTTAATCCGTCAGGGGCGGCGCGGGCTTAGAAAGTTGGGCGACTTGCAGGAGTAACTCAACTCGAGGCAAAAAATCCGCAGCTTTGAACTCTGTTTATCAGTCTTGTTCGTTTTAAAGAGCACTGTTACGATTATTCGTGAAATGTTCATTTAGTGAGGGATAAACCAAGTCGGCAGCCACATTCATTTATACAATAATCAACAGTTAGTTTTAATTAATTCATCAGGGAGAAAATTCCTTTAAATAGCAAGTTATCTCATTTATATTTAATTATGTCTTGCTTACAAATAATAACATAAGGTACTTTTAAATATCAAATTACTGGCGGTATCGAACGTTAGTCCGAAAAGCGAAAAAAATGGGCAGTAATTTAATCTGAATTGGCTGTTTCTAACTAATGTACAAAACGCAATCAAATCTTCTACCTCCGTGTTATCTTTTCAATATATTTTGCGTCATTAGACGAATTATTTTTCATGTCAGTTTCACTTTATTGGATAAATAATTGATATTATGGGTTTTTGTTGATATGATTTTTTTACTTCACATTCTTCTGTGCTTTTTCGATGTTTTCTATGTCAGTGTTGAAATTTAAAACGAATAATTTCATACAAGCATATCTAAACTTAAAATTTCTTACAATTTCTACCGGCCTATGAGCTGCAAAATTTAAATAATTGCGTAGAATGTATTATAATTGTAATATACTTACCATATATTGAGGTCATACACATGTGAGCATGCCTTCCATTCGACTTTTCACCCCAGTTACCTATGGTCAGTACTTGGTATTCTGAGCTCTAATTTCACCTGCATCCATGAAAAAGAATTTAAAGTATCATTAATGAGATGTTCCCTTTAAAATTTAATAATCTTAAAGGCTAAGAATGGGAAGTGAGATGGACCACTGGTGTATCAGATGATAGCTGAGGTGGGAGAAGCGAAAGGGAGGTTGTAGGAAGGAGAGCTGGTTATATGTCTTAGTTACATAGATGACAGTGAAATTGTTTGTAAAGACAAAATAAGGTACGTTTTGAGGAGCTGATTAGTTTTGTCTCCTTTATGGGTCAATTTGTGGCTTACACATAGTCTAATCGTGATATATTGTATATCATGCATATTTGGCTCTTACATTTGGGTGTTGGCACAGTATCTTGCCAAATGAATTTATGATTGTGCACATTTAACATTTTGTTACAGGCTCACAAAATCATATTTTCTCCAAGTATTCTCTTTTCTGTCTATAACCTATCTTTATTCTTCCTAGAATAAGAATAAAAGGGGTACCATTTTATTAAAAAGGGATGTGATTTATTATTCTGGAATTTATTGAATCAGTCGCGCATCAGAGTGCAATTTTTTAAGTCTTCAAGCCGCTCCAACTACAGAAATACATTACAGCGGATACAAGAATGTAAAATAGGGCTGTAAGCTAAGAACTTTTAAATATAAATATTTGAAGGACTAAATATTCAAATAGTCTAAAATGGGTCGAATTTTTACTCCTTCACTGTGGAAAAACAGCAGAAATTAGTATCGTGAAATTTAGCATATTTTAAATAGAATAAACTTATAAAGTGCATTCAGCGAAAAATCAAGAATTTATTTTAAAATTGAAAATCCTATAATCTTTCATTCACCAAAGCCTAAATTTAATGCTATGGCTAGATGTCAAGGCCATTTCTTGCAAATAATTTATCTTGGTATTTAAGATAATAAACTGTACATTTGCTATCAAATTGGCAATAATGAAGTTGCTAATTTAAGCATTTGTCCTGCTATTAAATTTGTACAAATTAGAACATTTTTCACCCCACCCTTTAATCTTTTCCATGATTTTATGCAACTAAGAACCAAAGCATGGTTCATCTTATACAGTCACCAACTATAAATGCTAAATTTAAAAGTCAGTCCTTTCAACACAGCTAATTAGGTAATTTTTTCTGCTCTGATTGTTTAAAACGGATTTATATAACGCATAATGCTGGCCAATGGATATGTTGCCCGATTCATAACGGTTTTGGCAGATGAGTTAGTGCTCCATTGTTGTTTGATTAAATGTCATCTTGGAATGCTTGCAATTTTAATTTGATGCCTGCTTTTAATTTCAATAAATTAAACATTTTCAACCTACAAACCTGCAAGTTTTCCTCCTTTTCATTTGTTTGTTCTATATGGACACTCGGGCCTTGCATAAGACCTTTTGGCGTGTTGGATCAACACTGGATCAATTTAATGCGCTCTAAAGGTGAAGGACGCAAATTTCATAATTAATTATAGCCCAGAGCGGTGGCTGTCTACTTAAATGAAGTAATTGCTTAAGTGCCAATTCAAGTAATTGATTTGAATACTTCTTTGACCAAATTAAGAGGCGAGGTAGTTAATTTCTGTGCCACATTTTGACAGTCTGTTATACCGTTAAGTTACTAAAGTATAATAATATTCCTTCAATTATAGTACTTCGAAATTTTGACAGCAATGAATTTATTTTTAATTAAGTTGAAATTCATCTAATTTATCGTTGTGATTTTCAACCTACTACATTCTTCTCATATCTACCTATATAACCATGTATCTCTCTCCATTATAAGTTTTCGTTATTAAAATATCAATTTAATTCACAATATTTCGAGTGTTGCAATATAAAACATCCAAATTTAGCGGTAAATAAAAGCAGCCAAATAATCAAGTTCGGATCCATATATTTGCAACCTCAGTTGTCATTTTTGAATTGGCTGCTTGAGAACATATCTCTATCTAATTGTGAACCTAAAATTCGCCTTATTTTCCATTGGAGTATTAGAAGAATTTCAATTTACAGCTAATTAAATTGTTTACTCGAAACTGATATTGATACGTTAAATCTATTACATGATATAAATTGCGTGTTGATTATGCGTAACCGTTAAATAGTTAGTTTGAAACTGAGCATGTCTGTTCTATCATCAGATTTTATATTTTTTATGTTAATATTACCCCGGTTTTACACTCAGAGGGTTCAAGTGGTAGTACTATTCCACATATCAAATTCAAAAATAAAAAGTTGTGCATTTAGACCTTCGCTTTCGATTATTATATTACTAATATGAACCAAGAAAATAACAATACGACAGTAAACTGACATTTAAATTGATTCATATATTCACCAAAGGAGAAGAGAATACTGCTGTAACTACTCTATACGGTTCATTATTTGTACGTAAATTATCTTAATTTGAATTAATTTATTTTGCGCAGGGATCAAGCAAAACACGATTTGGAATGCACGAAATCACTCCGGAAGAATCCTGCGTTGTGTTTCGTTTCCGTCTACCGAAGAAGGGAGATTACAACCTTATCATCTATGCTAGACATACTGGAGAGCAGGTACACTTACAATTTTTAGTTAATTCAATGCCATCAATTAGGCTTCATGTGAATATATAAATGTCAATGTAAAAATCACGTACTTTAACCTAGGAACCTTACCATTTAAAGTGAAATAAAGTCACTCATTATATTTGCGACGGTCTCTCAAATTGATACGATTTTGTATGTAGAAAATCCCGCTTTGATTATGAGCTTTCTGCTAAAATTAGGTGAAAAAAGCCCCCTAAAACAATCCCTTAATTGTATCAATAGCGTAAACCAAATCAACCCCACTCGCAAACTATGGGTTCATTGGAACCGGTAGTTTCGTGGTTGTGAGATTGGGCTTAACCATCCTAGGCTGTACAATTAGTGGCTTAATACTACGGACATTCAATAAGTAACAGAGAACGCAAATTGTGCTTCGTGATAGGAGATTTCGGACTTTAGATACCCAGGAAATGTAACAAATACGCCTAAAATGAAATTAAATATAAACTGGCTCGATATTTAAGAAGCACAGATGGAGATATTTGACCGTGAATGTGTTTTGATAAACCTAGAATCAAGTGCGACCGTCAGTTCGTTCACTTTACAGGAACAATAGAAACGTTGTAAATCAGGCTAAGATTTGAAGGTTCACGTCTCAAACATACCTTTACAAAAGAAACTTGATTGGTGATCGATTCCATTGCCGTTATATAGGCAAATAGTCGTGCTACTTTGTGGAAAATATAATGGGCTTATTTAATTTTTATTGGCTGAATTCATCTGGTTTTAGAACTGAGGATGAAGTGAGGTATTTAGTTGAATTTCCTAGCTATATGCAATACGACTACAAGTTAGGATTCAGATGAAGTATTTCTCTATATTTCTCTTATTCATTGCTTATGATTGGGTAATTGGCAGTGCCAGTTTTTATGCTTCTAAATGGCATACCACCTTCACACGCTTGCTGAAGATTCATAAATTACAATCACATCGCGTCCTCTGCCAAGGGATGTTTATGAAACTGGGTCGATCGATTCCTGTCCTTGCACGGTGCTGCTGCTGTAGCTAACTGACCTTATTTATGACCTCTTTTATGGAGACAGTCATTCTAAGTGTTTACTTGCGATCAGGTCAAACATACACCGTGCCTTCAGTAAAGGGTTTTTAGTTTGTTCTTAGCGGCAATCAATGCATTAAAAATCAGCTTGGTTGTAAAGGTATAAGAAAAGCGAAGTTCTTTATTTTAAAATGAAATAGCCGATTGTAATGATCTGAAGTTAATTATTTTAATTAATAAAAAAACAATTTTGATGACAACTAACATGTAGTAAATGATTCAAGTGATCATATTACAATAACCTTGCAAAATAAGGAGAAAAAAGCAATCTTATCTCATCGTAAAATAAAGACTGCCATCAGTTTAACTGACAATGGATTGCCTTTTGCTTATTGCGATTTAAAACAAACTTATGGAATAAATCGTTGAAATTGATTGGCACGCGAGATTATCAGATATTCGAAACGATACGTCGAATTCGACTTTCAAGCCCCCGAGTGGGTAAAAGTACAATCCAGAAAGCACTCAAATACAATGGCAAGGTCTATATCTTCTTGAGAATATATGTGTGAAAATGTGTTTGAACGATTTTTCCTAACCAACATATCGATATTCCTAGTTAGCCAATCGTAATGAAATGTCACATGCAGTAAACTCTATTACATAGTAGACTACTCATTTTACATAATGGCCATACCTCCGGGTTGCACATATAATGATTGAAACTTGCAGAACCACAGTTGCAATTGAAGAACATTGTCGTCTAATGTTAATTCATCTTTTAATGTTCACTAATAATATATTGGGATATCTACTGCCATATAAATTAGTAGATTCCGGAGCAACGGAAATTATGGTAGCTTGTTTTATATGCTCACAATATCAAGTCAAGACTTTTATAATGTTTTAAAGACCGTACACAGAGACATGTTCACAACAGACTTTAACTAAATTAAAGACGAGTTGATTTGGTGGATGAAGGAGAGTGTAATTCAAACAATTTTGTTAAGTCACTTTCTGCACTGTTTCTGTATCCGAGATTTAGTGCCCGCAAGATATTGATTGACTCTAGTTGGCTCTGACCCGTTAAGAGGGAGAAGACAAAAGTGCAGTTACTCTGACACACTTTGTTAATGACTGTCTCGTCCCAACTAATTGTTAAGCTGTCGGAAGCGGCGTACGCACACATATTGGTAAGAATGAAGCGCGACTTAGCAAAAAACTGTGGGAATCGTTCATTCCTAAGCAATACGCAGAATCTGCAGTTTTGAACCTTGTTTTTTTCCTACAATTAAGTTACGTTAACAAACATATTGTGATCGATGGGTGAAATTATTGATCCTAAGCATTTGTAAAATCCTAGAAAACTCGTTCAAGTATGAAATTAACCAAACAATAATATATTTACCAACCTATTTTCATCGTATTTTAGCTCTTTTCGGATGTCTGCGAGTACCGAGTGACAGCGAAGGGGAAAGAAGGAGACGACAGTACTCTGGCCGCACTCCCATTCCCTCCCACCGCCCAAGCCAATTATGGGCCAACGGAGAAGGCCGTCGAGTATGGTCTGGAAACGCTGCCTCGTGGAATGCACCCGCTAGTCAAGAGCCCTAAGGGAACTGTGGAGATTCGTTTCATTGCCGCTGAAGTGGTGAGTTTTCCTGTGTATTTTTATTTATCTGATCGATTCCGATAAAGCTCTAGATAGTTTTGGCTATTAAAGAAGGCTGTGAAACTTTTGAATCACATTCAAATATTACTGAAATTCTTCTTACCTGACTAAGCTTATATAAAAACGCAATTCAGTACAATACATTCACTGTAATTTAGCTAGGTGTTTACTTAATAATGCCTTGGCTGCGGTTAAGTCAGCAAAATACTGAATCATCTCCGATCAATTCATTATTCCATTTTTCATAAAATTATTAACTTATTATTCAACTAAATCCATTTGTGAGTTTGAAAGTATTTCCGGGTGATTAGTAGTTAAACGTCAATCCACCGACGTATCGATAACAGTTTCATTCATTCCTTCCCGTAGGAAGAGTGATCTAAATAAGTATTTATTAAAAAATCATTTCAGAGATAAGACAAAAAGGAGAATGAAAGGACATGAAGGTATGGGTGATAGAGAGGTGGATCTTAGAGGGTGAAACAGCGAGATGAAAAGAATATCTTACCGCAGTAACCACTTCTGTCTCCGGCAGCATGGGGCATGAAGATGTGCATATCTCAGCATGCTAACTTTACACCGACTACTGTACTCCCATGCTGATTTAATTGTTCCGCATGCCGGTAAATGTTTACGTCCTGACGGACCAGGCTATTAGCTTGGTCTACTTCAAATTTTTCGGTGGCTTACACCGAAAATGATTATCGAGATATCATCCCTGAAATATAAAGAAAACGCCACAAAGAGATTTAACGAGCATGTCTGCAAGAGGTTCACTCCCACCAAATTCTGAATACTAACTCTTCCGTGTAAGGCCTGACACATTTGTAAACCTACACTTCAGCGAAAGTTTCCATATGAGTCGGGAAAACAAATTTTTTGATAATGACAACTTTTTTTAACACAAGTTACCTATAAATGTAAAAATAGATTTTTACTGACATTTCATTTCTAACGAAGATGTATCCTAAAATTTAAGTGTTTTCATCTGAATGCCCCATTTATGTCTAACTTTATTGCACACTTGTGGTTAATGTTTCGCTTACAATAAAAATTATGGGCGGAAACTTGTGTACTTGCTTACATTTTAACTATTTGCTAGTTAAATCCGAACCTATTAATTATGTCATCCGAGTTTACACAAATATGAAAATTCATTCATCTGCGCAAGTTAAATTGATGAATTTTGAATAGAAGCGTGCTTTCTTATAAAGCAAGTCTGTAATGTTTTTTTTCTCGCTGCGTTCGTGTCTCAAATGATATTTCTTTTTACTTTATCCAAAATAATGTTTCCCTGAGTAAAGTGCCTTTGGTAAGGAAACGGAAATGTATTTTGAGTGTTGTTCAGGTGCTTCTTTAGGCAATACTACTGTCAATAGAAAGGCTCATACGGAGAAAATATGTACCAGAATTTTTCATCCAATTAAATTATCCGTTAATGTTATAGTATGAATAGACAGTGGTACACCATTGATTTCCATTCTACAAAAGTGGTAAGTCGTTAGGAAGTAAGTTGGTTTTAAGGAACTGGCTAAGTCATTGGTATTGATAAATCAGCCCGGAGATTATTTTAAAAAATGTGCTGCCGACGTCCAAAATCCCTCATTATGCTAGCACACTAACTGCTGGCTGGCGTATTTATATCTGATTAAAACGAAATTATTTAAATTAAACCCTCTGTTGATTTCAAAATTTATATTAAGTGACATTTCAGTTAATAAATGGGATTTTATTGGGGTTTTCCCTTTTACCGTATAACTTTATCGTTTAGACAGAATAAAATCTAATCCTACTCAATGTGATCAAAAATTTTATTCAATCTTTTCTCCATAAATAGATCAATTTTGTTTAATTTAATTAAGTTAAAGTGAAATTCATGAATAAAACAGATTGTTTTGGTGGTGTAATGTGAATTGAGACAATGTGGAGTGAACAACTCGAGTTGCTCATAATGATAGAACACTGGAAATGCCGAAGTCGGGGGCTTATCTTATCCGTTTATTGATATCTGACTGTCTATCATATATACAAACTCATTTTAATTTTTAGTTAGAATAAAATTTGATTTCCTATCATCAAACTAACGACTTCTGAGTAATCTAGACAATTTTGAAAGAAATCTTTCGTATCTAAATCAAATCTGCTTTTAACGCTAGGTATTTGTCGTTAAACCTGACTAATTTCTTTTAATTTGATCAAACCTACCAGTGTAAAGGAAATTATATAGAACAGTTAATAATCTCAAAATTGTTTGATTTCTAACTTTTAAATATTTTCTTAAAGGTTATCTTTTCCTCCTCGTACTTCCAGTCGAAATTTTAAGTACCCAAATTTCTAAATTTAACTTTTATCCAGGTTTGTCAGATTAAAAACAACTGTTTCAAGCAATTTCAGTATGTGAACTAATGACAAGTTTGCACCTTGAAAGCAGAACTAAAATTCATCGCTTAAGATATTAAAAAACAAAACTTTGATTATATTTACTAAAATTGTCATTTTGTCGTAAACGATAGTCAATGCCCTTATAGACGTTAATAAGTCTATTTGATCAAAATGATTGCGTACTTGCTACAGCAACAGAAGTTTAGTCGAAAATATTAAATATATTTGAGGAAGTGGATAGTAGCGCTTTAATATATGCGTCCTAAAATGCAAAGATATTTTCTGATATTTAATAGTTATAGGGGTTCTATAATAATAGCAATAAATGCAATTTACTAATAGATCCTATTAAGGATACATATTTGACAGGCGATGTATAGTGCAGCGGATGCTATATCAATAAGCCTTTTTATTACATCTAGGTAATCCTCCTAAGCAGTCCGGATAGCGTCTAGCAGAGTCTTCTATTGTAAATTTGCTCTCGAAATTAGCTAGGCTGCGCTCAAAGTAGAGAGAAAAAGAAAGGTGTTGAGTGGAGAGGGTTTATTAATTTGTAAGCGATGTGATTGTAAGAATATATTATGTGAGCAGAGGTCCCTATGAGATGAGATAGTAAGAATTTTAAGCGAACAGAGCTCTTTATGAGATGCCGTCCACGAGCTTGGTCCCTAAATACAAACAACGCTAGTCTTCAGGGATAATGATTGGCTGAGGGGGCCTCTGCACGCGAATTCTACAATACCTAACAATTTCTAGTGTTTTGACTTGACAGGCCTACAAAAACTCAGTAATTGTCTACTTTCTTTTGTTTTTTTCATCTTTAGATTTGATTTTTTAAATCTGTTTTCTTCATTCTAAAGGTCATAGGGACGCCTATTTTCTCCTAATTTTGTATTCCACAGAGTGGCCCTGATTCCTGAGGGATTATAGGAAACTAAAATCCGGCAACAAAATTTAGAGTTTTAATAGTATTGTCAATTTCTTCTTTATATGTTGGATACATCCGATGAAAACTTTCTTTAAGCTGGGAGAGTTCATAAGCGTTTGAGCAGTAAGCATTTGAGGTAGAGCTCGACCTTGGAGACCATGGAAGGTTTTAGGATCTGAGTTTTGTATTTATTTGCATTTTATTGTCCACGTATATCATAAATAAGTCATAACTCCTGCAATACCCTTGGAAAGCATATAACTCTGCTTCCAAAAATATAGGTAGGATTTGGTTATCTATCCCGGTTTTATGCCTACGGAGCAATTTATTTGTATAACCTAGGACTTGCACTTCAAATGTGAAATTCAATTTCCTTTAGCTGGGTATTCACAAATACTCTCAAAGCATAATTCGATTTTCTTTACAGTGCTAATTAACCTCATAATAATCATAAGATCCCATTTATTGATGGTAGAATAAAAATTACCATTTTCAGACCATTTTCCTTATATATATATATATATTAACACTGCAAAATGAATAAATAGGAATCTATCCGCTTTAAAAACACGTTCAATTATTTCAACGTTTATACGAATAGGCATTATTTCGTTTCCATTCAGGTTCTAGTGATTACTAAAAGAAACATTTTTACAGTCGTATGCTAGTTTTGGGGTCGAGAATTAAATACTTTTATGCAATATTTTTTCATCCTCCGCTCGGTCGTGTTTAAACCGTATCTTTTAAGATCAAATTTTCTTTGATTTATTTCTATACTGACACATTTCTTTACAGGAAAAGAAAGCTATTTTGATGGCAAAGGAACGTGACATATATCGTAAATTTTCCACAAATCATACTTTAATCATTTAGGTTTATTTTAATTCCGAAGACAAGGAAATAGCAATATTCTTTATTTTAAAGTTCTCTGACACAGTAGATTTCTGTCAAGTTACTTTAATTGGAGAAATTAATTTAATCACATTCTTCTAAATGTTTGAGTTTCGTAGCAAGGTGTAGTGTTTCTTTTTGTATCGAATCCCTTTGTTAAGTATTGGCCCAGTCGTAGCCAATACATGTATTACAAATACAGAGGGTCGCGTATTGACAATGAGATTCATCGACTGTTGTGCTCCAGTTAATCTTAAACCGGTATACAGCTGTCTTAGTTGCTTAAGTTTATTCAACCATTTCTTAGCTTTCTCTCAACTTAAGAGTTTCAACCGGTCTTTCGTGTAAATCATTCAAAGAAGTGTTTGCTAGGACCACTTTTCAGTCAAATTTTCATTAACAGTTAAGATATTAACATTCTATGGATAAGGAAGAAAAACAAAAGATCGTCTAGCTTAGGATACACATGTAAATTAAAATAAAACCAAGTAAAAAATTTTGCCCGAGACCTTTTTAAGTAATAGCTGAAGTGACTTTTGGCCGGACATTTAGTTGTCCTTAAACAGTGTCTGTTCCAGTGTATTTTTCCCCTTTGCTCTAATTAATTACTATTTTCGTTGTAAATAAGACACATGGAACAATCCGAAATGCCATTTCTTAACGGATAAAAGATGGATCGAACCATTAGGTCAAAACTTAAACTGATAACTGCTCAGATTAAGAGATGGGAAATTGCCAAATATGCTAAAATAGGAATGGAAACTCGATTACTATTTAAACGAAATTGTTTTTATAACTCCATCTTTGATATTAACTGAGAAGCTTTTACTTAGATAGTTTTCAGTCGAAAAGTAACTATTGGTTGCTCATCTATTGTTTTCGAGCACGTGATCATGAACGTGGAATGGATCGAACTCTAACGCAATTAATCATTTCACTTCTTTATATACCGTTAGAATAAAATAGAGCTAATCTGTTTTCCAAATTCAACGTCTCCTTAACAACCAGTTTGAGAAAATTTCAATCCTGGCGAGAATTCCCAAACGAAATTTAAAGATAATTTGATATATTTTTCTGCTTCATCTTATTATTATCCATTTTGACGCTTTCTGTCAAAAACTTGACCCAACACTCCTATTCAACTTCATCGGACTAAGCAGTGAAAATTTCGCCTTCATCTTTCCTTAACTGCCAAATATCTTAAGCGAAAGCTCCTTTTATTCAAGTAAATTAAAACTTTTACCTTCGCTAGAGGAAAGTCATAGGCGTTATAAACTAATTCAGTTTCCGTTGAACCCTTACTGAACTTTTTTAACCAATAAATCCCTGTACTTTCTCTCCCAGTTAGACTAGATTGATTTTCAAACGCCTATTTTCTGAATGGTTGAATTCGTTTATTTCCGTTCAAATATTATCATATCTATTATGTTGGGAGGTAATTATATATATATATATATTTCACTTTGTAATATCTCAATATTTCAAGGCTGAATTTTTAATTGATTCTTGAATTTCTGAGTGAAGTGATGTCTGCGATATTCAGAGCTTGTTGATTGGATTAAAGGGTCGGTCATATCGCTCTACTTCATTTGTGTCTCTTACAGGCATGCACAGATATATGAAACTATCAAACATTTTAAATAAAACAGTGAGAAAAGTGTTTTATAAGAATAAACATTTCAGAACTTTAAGAAACGCAGAAATTAGTTTTAAATACCAATGCAGTCAGTGATATGTAGCTTTAAATATTATAAATCCAAATATCATACAACCCTAAAATATGATACTTAAATTTAGAATTGAATTATATTTAACGTAATTAAACCGTGGTTTAAATGTGGAACAGAGATAGATAAATGCGAAGGATAAGTTTATGAAGGAAATCTTTCCATGGGAATTCAGTTTTAACTCCAGTAAATAAAAACTATATTAAAAACACTGTTTTGAGCTGATTGCTGTATGAAATACAAGAACATCGGGACTAATAATGCCGGGATCGGGTCTAATTAATTATTAATTTCGACGAGCAAGAGAAGTAGTCATTAAACGTATTGTAGGTAGACTAATACAGTCCAGGGCAGGATATTCGAATTGCTGATTTATGAAAAAAAATTACTTTCGCAATAAGTATTGCTCTTCTGTCAATAGTCGGACTTATACCTATTTAGTTGCACTCTTCTTTCACCCATCCCCTTTATCGTTCTTGAAATAAATACAGGTCATTGAGAGTGGAAACAAAAGTAGAAAATATTACGTCGCGCATAAATTTTGACAATCTCTCATTCTTATTGCTACATTTGCTCCCTTAAATAGTACAACCAATTTTCACTAGCACACCTCAAAAATGAGAGGCCCTTTTCAATTATCTTCACTTAATATCCATGATGGTATAATAATAAATAACCAAAATTTTTTGCTCTAATTAACTAGCGTATTAAACTTTGCCATTTTTGCTGTATGTTAAATGTGGCATAAAATACAAGTTTGTATTTCTTGAATACGGTATTTATGTTTCCGCCATCTTTTCCCAATCACATTTTCGTACATATTTGTCTAGTTTTCTGCATGTGTTTAAACTTTTCTGTTATTAACTCTAAAGTAATTCGGAAAATGATATTTACGTGAATATATAATGGCCATAGATTCCAGAGATGTCTTATCTTAGCTCCATATTGTTTCTAAATCTACAATACTAGTTCTAAATTTCAACACCCATTCTATAGTAAAAAGAATACCCCGTGAAGCAAGCATTATAATTTTTTTGACCCATCGACGATAGGTAACATCAAAGTTGTTAGTTAAAACATATGAATCAGTTCGATGTTGGCATTATTAAATCGCTTATGATGTGATAATCGATATCAGTTATGGATGAGCAACTTTAATATAATATACAAATACGCTGGTCTTATAGCGAACACTACGGAAATAAGCCTCTTGTAATCCTCTTAGAAGTTTAACTAGCTGCAGAAAACTACAACTAGCTTCTAGCAGAGTCCTCTAGTGCATGTTGCCCCCAAAATTAGCTAGACTATGTCCAAGGTAGCGAGAAAACAGAAGGTATAGTGTGATGAGAGTTTTACTGCAAAGTCGCTGATTGGCTGGGAAGCCTCTGCAGACACGCCGTGCTTTCTCGATATACACGATCGGTAGCACGATCGCACTTTTCAGAAAGTTCTACCGCATCGAGATTCCTTTGGTCAGTCTTGTTAACTTTGTACACTTCATAGTCTTTTTACTGTTATTTATTTAGCTTCTCTTTCCCTATTGCTATATTTAATTATTCAAGGAGACTTCGGATATTCTGAAAAGTTTTAGATGCGCAAGCATAATATGCATTACAGTTTTTAAGAAAAAATCGCACGTATTCTGCCATTTCTGACATTTTCTGAAGTTCCGTGATGCAATATTATATTACTGAACGGGAAATGCGTATCTGCCCTGGCAAATCCGAATAATTAGTTGTCCTAATGGGAGAAGTGCAGCTTATAATAGTTCATTTGTCTCCCACATATCTCCAAAGTGGGATTCTTCTATTTACGCCGGATAGGGTATTTTTTGTTAACAGCGGACTATTTATAGATGCAGCATCACGTTTTTAACCCACTCATTCGTCTAATTCCTCTTGCCTGATTTAGATGGTATTGTTTTCTGGTGCGTGCACAAAATCCTTTCAAAAAATAAACAAATTTTGCGTTTCGTAGTTGGTGCGCTTTGGTCGTAAAATCTCAATTGTTGAATTTTTGCCGATGTAGTAGAAAATGATCACAAAGCGAAATACAAATAATTTAGAATTGTAATAAGATCCTAATCCATAGGCATACATTTCGCCCAATCTGTGGCTGATTCATTTGTATTGATGAGGGTATGATACAAGCGTAGATAAGGCTCAAATCCATTGCCAATGTCATATTCGTTGTCATCATTAGTTTGATTATGAGAATCTCAGTTGTGATTCGTCCGTGAATTTCTAGCTTTGCATGTATGTTTTCACTAAGTATATAACCCCGTCTTCGTAATCGAATACTGTCATTCCCATCATAGAACATTGCATATCATCTTCCTCTAATTCCTGCTACACCAAGATAAGGATAGCACTGGTTAAATGTAAAGATTGTAAGGTCAGTCTACATGAAGTCATCAGTTGTGTTTCAAAAGACATTCAAAGGCCAATAATCATTTTAGCACTGAATTAGCAAAATGATTTGATGGATATTATAATTAATCCAGTTTCAAATTGCTAGATCCTTGAAAATTTTATGAGAATTGGCAATAGTGAGATGTAAACTGAATTGAATTTCTCCACAAATTCATTATAAAAATAGGAATGAATGGCTTGAAAAATAAGTGAATTGGAGAGGAAGGCGTGAAATATGGGAGTTAAAAATGCAAAATCGGTTGTCAGGTTGGAGATTGATGGGCGAAAATTTTGATGACAGAAGGTATTGATAGAGCATTCTTGCTCAAAATCCTCCGTAACTACTAAACGCGTGACGGAGCGAAAAAGACTACTGGTGCAAAAACAGTTTAGTTTTGTACCTCAGGTTTTAAAACCACTGCTGTCTCTTCATTTATCTGTTAAAATTAATATTCATTTTTCAAATCTCAGGTCATTCACTAACTTGCAGGTTGTAGTTCAAACATTACTAATTCAACCAATTTGGTAGTCACTTTAATCAGTAAAAATTTTTTAATCCTGGAACGAGAAGATGAATAGATGTCTATGGTACATTTGCTGAAAACTCAGGGGAAAAATATTAGTCCACAAAATTGTAGGTCTTTCTTTAGTTCTATTCGCGATGCAGTTTTTTCTTGCCCATCATACAAAATTGTGCTTTAAAGTCTATTGAGATGAAAATTACGTTGTATGCCATATTTACTTACATATTTCACCATCCAGTTCCACTTTTCTTGAAGAAGGAAGGCCCAAACCGCATCAGTTGATCAGATTGGGTTACGTCAGTGCTATTTTTATGGTTGTCACCTGGTATAAGTTAAGACTTGCGGTTAGAAAATTTATTTAACTGGTTTAGTTCATGCATAAGTATTTGGCTGATGTTTTATGAAAAATAACCTACAAGCATTTCAATCGTGCCAAAGGCTATAGAGGTAACTATTTGGAAAGGTGGGGATTTCATCTTCTCTATTCATTTCAAATTCGCCAGTTTACCTTCTAATTTCGATATTAAAAATGATCTATAGTGTTGTTTAAATAAATCTTTTCACTTTTTCTAAAGTAAAGTCAACATAATTTCATTCCTTTAAGATCTCTTTCAACTTCAAAATATGTTAATTTACAAAGGATAGACTTTGTAATTAATTAATTAATTTACAAATCTACTGTATTATGTACTTTTTTATATGGGGAATAATATATTTGCCTTTTCGGCTAGCCTATTCCTTATATCCCCAAAGGTAATTTTATTAAGGTTTTTAAAACTTAGTACGAAAGGGAGTGCTGGCATATTCACGAGAGAGAGGGAGAGATAGGCGTGAAGTCACGCAAAAGCTTTCTTTGGCTAAGCAGAAACACGCGCGCAAACCCGGTTATAATTTATGGACAGGTACAACACAAATTCCGTCATAAATCTAGTCTGTCTGGTGATTAAAATCGATCGGAGTTAGTGTGATTTATTCGCAGCAAATAAAAGAGACAACCAAAAATAATTTGTTTATAAATAAATGGAAATATTGTCTTCTATTAATTCACAGGCATAATTTAATAAAATAATTCTTTTTTGTTTTCATTTTCATGCTTCGGGATTTAGTCTCAGAGTTTTTTCACTAATTAATTATTAATTTGATCACTTTGTCCAGAGGTGCACAGAGGATAAATGAATGCATATCTATCTTAATCCGATAAAATAGAGGAATTTATCCCTTAAAATTGTAATATTGAACCGAAGTGACTATGTAATCAACTCTGATATGCCAATTTAGCGCCTTTGAAAATTATTCAAATGCTCCATTTTTGGACGGTTAAGGCATTTCCTATTATGCGAGCATCCTCACTGTCTGACTCAAATTAAAAATTAGGAAAAGCACATTTAATTACTCATACAACACTAAAAGGAGACGAGTGTATTTCTGCCTACTCTTCACTTCAAGTTGAGTAGTTAACAAGGTCTAAGTAAAATCTTCATTGCGCAAGAATCAAATTCCTTCCCTTTACCATAAAATTTAAGACTTTAGAGCTACATGTCCACTTACCTGAGTAATATAGTACCTAGTGACTTCAGATAACTATGACTAGTATTATTTAAAATGCACAATTACAAATTAAAAAATCAGAAAACAGATAAGTGCACTTACATTTCGAGCTATGAGCAAATGTCTGGAATGAGGCCTATGCAGGAAGAATATAAATTAAGTCAGGTTACCCTAATGTTAAATTGATTAAATAGTGTTGAATTATTCATTATCGTTTTTGTGCTTTTAATTTTAGGAAAATCGAATTCCGCGTTTGACAGCGCGTTTGAAATCCCTCTCTGTGAAGCCAGAGTTACTGGAGAATTGTGTCCTCTTGAGAGATATCGAAGCCTCAATGCCAACAACTGGAGTCTCTGTTCTGACTGGTACCGGACCCTGTGTACCAATGTCTGTTATCAACGCTTATCTCCCCGAACCGGGAGAATATGCGCTTGAGGTCTACGCAGCCCCGCCTGGATCTGATGAATCGACGGAGCAAACTGCTTACCATCTGGTAGGCTTAAGTTTTTTAACTATATCAAACATCTTATTGCCGATATGGATATTCATAACTATATGCAAGGAAAATAAGACGAAATAACAAGAAAACATTACTTGCATATGTATCATACCCTTTGGCATATGTGAAGGAGTGAAACGAAGCATAGCTATGCTGAAATGCAGGTATATAGTTCTCCTTATCGGCATCCAATTCATCAAGGAGCAAATAGACGTAGTCAGTGCTCAAGGTCAACGCTTAAGGGACTGGATATGAGTATAAATTGGGTTGAAAGTATCTCCACAAAGTATGGTCTTGTATTTACAAACATTCCTTGACATTCCAATTTCAAGTTTAAATATTACCTGGACTTTGTAAACAAGACTTCACCATCTAGTGAATGTGTTACTTCACAATAAGCTCACCATTATAAATGTATTGTAACTCATTCTTTAACGTCGAAAATTCTCTATACGAGTTAAGTAGTATCCTCTCGTAGCTCCTGTGAAATATGTTCTAAGGGGACAAAATATCATTTTGAAAATTGCATAAAAATTACATCATTGGAAGGGGAATGTTGAGCGTTTTAATACATATTAAGGTAATTTAAACAAAATGACTGTGAGTAATACTGCGGATAAGGGACATTTCTCTCCCAAAACAACTGATACTCTTGATAAGTTTGAGAACTATTGAACTGAATTCTTTTTCATACTGGGGAATCTGCAACAATTTAAGTTCAATTTGGCATTTTTTTGAAACCGTCATGAGGAGTTTTATAGGAGTCATCGTCTAATATCCTTTTGTGTTATTTAAATATTTGTAATTTGCTAGATAAATCGTTTCAAAGGAGCCCTTGAGAAGACAAATAAATTCCATAATTTAAATCATTCATTGTGCAAAGTAATCAACAGAATATGGTAAATAGGGATGAGGAAATATTTCCTTCGTTTTGTTTTTTTCTATGCTAAAGGACTGAACTCGGAAAATTTTATACTCACTCATCAAATGTAAAGCTTACAATCATGGCTATAAAACGTGTTGAATAAATGAAAGTAAAGAGAAAAATGTGTGTTTGAAGACCAGCATGATACTGAAAATGTGTATGTCCACGAACGGCCATTTATTTTAAGTTTTATACAGGATTATTACTGTCAAGGCAAAGCCATAACATTTTATAACCTTTAATTATGGGGAATCATCTAAGTGCAATAAGCAATCCGAATAACGAATGAAAGATTGAGGGTGAGTACTGGTTAGGGCATTTAAGGGAGACTTGTTTAATCTGATTTCTGATAACTTTCAGATTCTTCTCGCCATTTGTAAACTTTAATAAGTTGTATCGTAGTCTAATATTCCGAAGTTTAAAATTTCTTATCCAAATTCTTGACCAACTGCTCATGCCTAACAGAATAATTTAGGGGATAGGTTATGCTACCTCGAGAAATTTACCCATTATCATAGACAAGGGCAGCTTAATACTATTAGCCTAGGCATTTTTAGCATAGCAGGGCTCACTAGAGTTCACTCAAGGTGAACTCTGACAGCATAAAAAATAGTTCACTTTTAGATTTTGTGAATAATATAAAGCAATCTGAAACACAAGTTTCATTCCTAAAAACAGTAAGAGGCATATGTGTGAAGAAGAACTAAATTGCTAAATACTTTCACATTTTAATTGTGAAAACATGGACAAAGTCTACCTTTTTCAGATTTTTTCCCCTACTTTATTTTTTAAAAAAACAACTATTCTTTTTCTGAATGATGAATATCTGTGAATTTATTTAAATTTACAACTTAAATTTTAGTTTTGAGAACTTTCGCCAAATGCTGTAAATGCTCAGTGTGGCACCATTTAAGTTTTCACACCCAAATTCATTCTCACACTAACTTATATTCACGTTTGAAAAAGTAATTCTTTTCTAAAGAATAAAAATCGGAGGTAAAAGTGTGATAGAATTTTTATTAAAGCTATCGTCTCGGTTAAATGTGGATCATGCCGATATTATTTAATATTAAAAGTTATAATGAATATGGTTGACGTAATTATCTGGCCAAAGTTTGGCTTACAATTTACTGGATTTCACTTACTTTTTACATATATTAAAATACTCTTAGCAGATATACTTTATTTTACATAGCTAAAACTACTCAGTTCCCAGAAAAAGAAAAGTGTAAAGAAGGCTTCTAGCTCTAACTACAGCTTTTCATAATTAAAATAGATCTGTTTATGTAGAAGCTGATATTTGATAAACAATTAGCAGCCCAGTTAGCCAATAATTGCAATGATAATTGCTTCAGTGAAGAACTTACACAACAAGGTACGAGCGTAGAAACTCATCAATCGATAATTTAGTGAGATGAGGCTTATGAGTTTAGAACACGAAGGCCGTTCCATAAACTTCACTATGAGGATACCTAGCAGAATGGAATATTTATTGTTAACTCTGAGACATGTATTTTTTAAAGCTATGATAGGATGCGTCCTGATATAGAACGTGAAACCGCGTATCATTGTCAAAGCTGTATGTTACATCATTAATAACGCAGAACCAATTTATTAATAATTTCCAAGCTATTTAATGACCATGTTTCCAGCACCTATTTTAGAAGGGTAGACGATCCCACGATTAATTCTATTTGAAAAGCTTGCTATGTCTCAAGGGATATTTTACGCATTTCCCCATTCTTCAAGGTTTACTTTATCTCCCATACTTCCTTTTTCAGGCGTGGCAATTCCTCATTGAAGCTGAGGCAGGCAAGCCTCTCTCCATGCCCCTGCTCAGTCGTCTGGCCACAATAAACCTGGGACCACAGGATGACACTTGGCAGAAGCTAGGCTTCCGCACTCTCAGTCATCCCGACCCTCTTGTCCGGGTTCGAACAGCTGGTCGTGCAGGATCAGAACGATTGCTGAGGTTGAAGAACAAATCCCAGTTGCTACAACGCTTCATGGGTTCTCAGGGTCTCCAAACACAAGTGTCAGAGACAGCGGCTGCAGAAGAAGCAACAGCAGCTCAAAGTGGTGATGCAGTTCCATTGGATCTGGAACCTGAAACAATCGATAGGGAAGCCTGTGATTTGCAAATCATCCTGGGAATGTCGGAGGTACAGAAGATCTGTCTCATCAGTCAACTTGTTGATATTTCAGGAGAAGAGGAAGAGGTGAGTCTGATCAATACATCTGTAGTTCTTGTAAAAAGATCTGACAACATAAACAAGTTATGAGAACCAGCCCAGCTTGACCACAATAAGTTAAATTGTTCAAATAAGTAGACCATCTTAAAACCGAGGATAGAAAGATGTCCCCAATCTTCGGCGAAATTTCCAGAAAACATATGCATGTGTATATTCATAATATATCATTTTTGATGTTCAATTCATTGCTTCAAAATGAAAATAGACTGCTTGAAATTAATTAATCCAGTTAGATCGTAAAGATCTCCGGTTACGATTTAATTCGGAGACTAGGATTCCTTAATAGCCTAAAGTTTATAACAGGGTTTAATAGCCATGTACAATCGAATTTGAAATTCAGCATTTATAAAACAGGATCTGAATGAGGCCAATCGGGTTGAGAACGCAAAATTGCTCCCTCCTAGCTATATGCTTAACATTTTCACAATGTCATCTTGCGTCTGTATTTAAGTTCCAAGAATTCATTCTTGACTAATTGGCCTTCTTTGAGGTCATCAGTTCTGGAAAGCAATTTATATCGAAATTGGAACTTTTGACCGTTAAATTATCCTAATTAAGAATAAAATATGTTCTTGTACGAGTTAGTAACAATTTAAGACTATAATATTTCACGAAAAATGTCCATTCCTGGCTAATTTTAATATGCATCACTAAAGGAATAATTTTTTAAATTGGTATTTTAGTTTTCTTTTTAATTTAATTCTTTTAATCGAAATAAATGTAGTCTCTTGTCAAAGGACAGTGTTATTAATTGTAATAGTGTGCGAACGGATGTAATTTATAAAAACACATTGTAGCGGGCCACCAGATTGTTGAGGGTCACCGGTTTGTAGTGGCAGAGTCACCAATTTGTGGTAGGAGTAGTTCGCCAGTTTGTAGCGGTAGTTGGCTAACAGTAAATGAAAAGTAAACAACACAAGGATTGCGCTGACCAGGTTATATTGAATACAGTCCAGTACAGAGTCTCAATAGAGAAATAGGAGATTGGAGAAGGACGGAGCTATGGAAAGAGGCGTTGGACGAGGTAGGGTCCCTTGGTGTGTTCCGTTGTCGTGTGTCTGATGGGGGCTATTTATAATCGACATTTTGGGTGAGGACACGCATAAGGATATGGTTGCATGCGCGTTTAATTGGTCAAAATGATTGTAGGAAAAGAAAGGGTCAGTGCAGATAATAGCGGGGTTAATTAAACGGTGTCTGCTATTATCGTCTGAGGTATGTTTACCTTTTCCGATCGATGAGAAATAGGTCAGCTGAGGATACGATGTTGGTCTATGGAGTGCATGGGGTCACAGGAAAGGTTAAAAGTTTACAGACATTACTATAAAGATAATYAAATTTAGTGATGATTAGAGATGGTGTAAGATAAAATATTTCGGAGAAAAGGGATTCATCCTTCAACATATTTTGCATTGTTAATTTTCAACTTTTTTGACATAGTTGAGAGGAAAATTGAATGAGCTATGAATTTTCACTTTTTATAATCTCACTGATTTTAAATCAATCCTTGCAATAAAACTGTAGAATGGGAAAATCTCTTGCATTAATTCATTAGAGCTAATGCTGTAATAGAGCAACCTAAGCCATCTAGATTCATGTTCTTTTAGTTCAGCTTACAGCCGTTAAGGTTCAATTAGCTAATTTATCAGCGAAAATCTTAATCTTAAAGTAATTTGCAGAATGAAAGCAATAGTTATCGGGAAAAATCTACTGTTACTTAAATATAAATAAGTAGCCAGTGTTATGTAAATTTTACATCCATACGTTTTAGGATGTAACCGGATACCTTCTTCAGAAAGCGAACACTCTCGAAGATGATGAACCTCAAGCTGGGGATAGATCAAGCACTCTGAGTCGGGATATTCCATCCCAACTAGTTAATCTTCTAATTCGAATTCCCAAGGGCGGTTCATTCTACAAACTCTATCTCTACGCCGTTCCCATGGAGCAGAACATTACAGGCTCCATCCCTCTTGTCTTTACCTACTTGATCGATGCCCCGCTTCGTTTGAGTGCTGTGGAAACTCCATACATCGGAACTGTTGGTGGTGAATTCCCGGAAAAGATTGAAAAGCGCCAGGCTGCAGAACAAGCTGCTGCCGCTAAGACCCAACAAATCCCATCATAGACCACCCTCCTCCCTCCCCAACTCAAAATAGGTGTTTTCACATTATTTTTTTCTGTCTTGAGTTTACTTTTGCTTTATTTCTCTGTGTGTGCATGCGCTATCTTGGGAAAATTAAACGAGAGACAATGCTTCTTTAACCAAATGACGCATTTACACAGTCAGCAATTCTTCTGCGTGCACAATGCCTCAATTCAAATTCTTCGTCGTCTACCCTTTAGTCTGAATGCATTGAGAATTACGCTTCCTTATTTGTATCTGTCATCCCCCCATTCATGCTTTCATTCATTCGATTGTGATATTACCGCGTTTCAAGCTCTCGGCCATTTCGCTTTTTCGGAAGGCAAGTCGACTATTGTTTATGTTTATGTGAGTGTGTGCGTGCTGAAGGAGTCAGATTTATCGCTTAGGTGATGTAACAATTGATTTATTAATTAATTTATTCTGCATTCAACATCCATTTCCCTATTTTCTCGCTTGAATACTCCCCCC
>CAADRB010000028.1:1575674-1587344 GCA_900708905.1 Hymenolepis diminuta | reverse complement strand
CCTCGTCTATTGGTTTCCACTTCCCTTGTGTGAACGATTAATTTAAACAACAACTCATTATTTCGTTGGTGAACTATATATACTTGCTGATTGCCTAAGAAAAGAGTTTGGGTCTTGACATTTGCGTGGCATTCTTTTTCATCTAAATTTGAACAAAGAATAATCAAATCTAATTTTCTGTGCTGTTTCGGTAGATGTATTTACAATTTCATTCCAAGTCGTGGTTTAAAACAATATATGCTGAATACAATACGACTTATCAGTTATCAAATAAAAATAAGAAAAAGATACCCCGTGATACAAATAGTGAATGCGCATAATATAATGTGTCTTAATTAATGCTAGCTTTTTAAATAGTATATCAAAGTTGCTCAATCTCAAGTCATTCCGCAAGTGGCTTTGCTATTAGAGGACAAAATCCCGGCTTTTGCCAACTGAAAGCTCCGTAAATTCGCCACATAATCGTTTGAAATCTGTAAAGTTGGATGTATGCATTCATCTCCCATCAGACCAAGGTAAGTTAACTTCTAAAATGTCACATTATAAAAATGCAAACAACTACAAACCTTATCTCTTGAGAAACGATATGTGCAACTATCACTGATAAATACTAAGAAATTAGAACGACAAGCTAACATTTAGAAGTTAATGGAAGAGTATCTAATTTCGACATCTAGCTATTTTATTTTCTACCAGTTTTCACTACAGCAACAAGGTGCAGAGAAGATAATTGTGTAAAGCAGGTATATTGGCATAAGTACTAAAAATGTGAGAGAAGGCCAAGAGAGCTGGAGTAATCTATATATGTTGGAGATTAGGGCAGTAAAAAGAGGGTATTGGTGGTCTTATCTCAGTGATGCTTTGTGTGTGTGTTTACGATAGAGCACAATTAAGGATTACACAAACAGTTGAAAAGATTTTTGGTCCTTGTGGGTCGTGTAAGGGACCGAGATCAGCAATGATCACTCAATAATCAGATAATTAGTTTAACACTCCGCATTTAAATAAACAATTTGAGAACGCATGGTTGTTCAACATTTGAGCTTTTGGTCACAGCAGGGATTTAGGTCCTCCAATTTCCTTGGTAGGCTCCGTCTTTGAGATCAAGTAAGTTGCTAAATGCATCACATAGATAAACATTTCAAGATGGATGTGAATCGGAAGTTAGAAAAAATCATTAAATTTAAGTAATATTTAATAAGAACTTCACAACAGAAACACAAACATACATTTAAAATCATTTCCAGGAAAGTTAAATCATTAACTCGGCTGACAATGTGGAAGTATGCGAGAGCAGGAGAGAATAATATTAAACTGTTGGTTTTTATAAAGGGGCAATATGAATCACTTTTTTCACCTGTAACTGTATTTGCATAATGAATGATCGGCTAATCTGGAAGTGATAAAACAAATCTTTCAAATATTACAAACAATTTGATCTGATAAAAATAAAATTCGTTGAAATTATATGATCTGTCTCCTTATTTCCATTAAGAACAATGATAAAAGTTCAGGACAAAAATTAAAATAGAGTTGATGTCATATTAAAAAACAAATCATATCCACTAAAATTTTGGGTCAGATATAACCTAAATAGAACCAGACGATAAAAAGAAGCATAATATGTTTAAATTATTTTGTTTATCCATTAAGTTATGTCTAAAATGGACTGTGTCTAAGACGAAGTATGCAAATGTGTGAAGAGACAGTCAAATTTAATTTTTGATAAAGATGCTATTTAGACCAAATATTTCAAGGCATGCATTTGGACCACATGTGTATTTCCATAACCTTGAAAAGAGTTAGAGAGGAGAGAAAACAAATGGGTTGGAAATATGTTTGGAAAGCTAGGAATAAGTGCATAAATGGGGACAGTGTGATCGTGAATTCCGTGTTTTATGAAGATTTGTGGGGCAAGGAAATAGATGAGCTGAATGGGACACTAAAATTAAAACAAAAAGGGCCTGTCGTTAAATTAACATAACAGTGGCATGATGAGGCCATTCCAGTCAAACTCGACAGGACTGTTCTTGCATTTAATTTTAATGAGCTTTGACTCCTGATATTCTTCATCTCCGTTAAAGCCATTTGACATTTTGCAAGGCTTTAAGTTATTCTGTTCTTAATTTACTTTCCACATAGAAGAAACACACATGGCTTAAAAGAAAAAAAACCGGCACGCTATATTTGAAATACATCATAAATTTGATGTATAATAATTTTGTTATACTAGCAAGTCTGTTACGGAATGACATAAAGTTACTTATGTCTACTAAGTATTCCACGTTAATAAACAGTTTGTGATATCTATAGTTGCTATTTATTATAACATAAATATTTATTTTAGGTAAAAATTTATCATCATGCCATCTTGTAATATGTGAATTTAAATATCTATATTATCGAAATACACTTTATCTCCGTATGACCCAAAATGTCTTATTGTTTTAGTCGCCTATATGAGCACGTCGACATTTCAGATATAGGATCTATTTTCTCATTTGTCGTAGATCGCTTTATTGTCTTAGGGGCAGATTGTATTGATTTACTTCGTGATTTTTAACGTAATTTTCCAAATAGTAATATATTAAATTTAGCTATTGTTTACACAGATGGATAAATTTCGTAAGACATTCAGTGTTCGCAAAAAGAAGGAAAATGAACCGTCAGATTCCTCTAAGCCGCAACTGTGGATTGAGGATGAGAGAAAAATTAAAGAGGGTTCCTGTAGTTTTCAGGTCAAGGTAACTAAGATTCTCTTTTTTTATTCTTTAGTATCTCGGATGTATTGAAGTCTTTGAGTCCCGAGGAATGCAAGTGTGTGAGGAGGCCATTAAAGCCCTCCGTAAATCGAAGGTATATTTTCGTCTCAGTATGTTTACTCACTTCTTAGAAGAAAGCCCAGCGTGCAATCTTATATGTAAGTGGTGATGCACTACGGGTTTCCGATGAGATCAGCAAAGTAAGTTCGTCACATTATAACTTAAACTGAATTAGCATTTAATTGTCGATCAAACAATTGAGAAAGTGTCATTTTGTGCTCCTGATCGTGGGCATGATAAAGGATTTGCTTACATTTGTCGTGATGGAGCTACCAGAAGATGGATGTGTCATGCGTTTTTGGCTGTTAAGGAATCCGTGAGTTAATAACATCTATATGTCATCTCTGATCCATTGGAATAAGTCAACAAATTTATTTCATTTCTTTTTCACTCTAGGGGGAACGTCTTTCTCATGCAGTGGGCTGTGCTTTTGCAATTTGTCTCGAGAGAAAACAGAAACGTGAACGCGATGCAGTTCAGGCCACGTATGCGAACGAAGATGGATCTTTTGTCCGGATGAGCTCTTTCCGACAGGTGCGTTATTTATTTGAAAATTGTTTTAATAAAATCGTTTTTTAAATAAATGATAATTCCACCATTTTACTTTTTGTGCCTTTCATGCTCCCTAATGTGTTTCCAAATCCATAAATTTTATTATTATTACCGTAAGAGATTTATACACTTTATGTATCATGGAGTTAAAGCCCATTTCGCGCGCTATTACTTATTGAAGTAATTGGGTACATTAGTTAATGCTAGTTTGCATTGAGTTGACCGAGTTCGTTGTTATTACTGGTTTCTTTGAGTTAATTTATTTTTTATCCTAAATAGTTATGATCGGTATTTACAGTTTGCATTGATGGTCGTCATTCTTTTATTCATTCCTCCTTTTAGTTCTCTGATCTTAGTTCTCTAAATGTTCGTCTAGTTGTTTGAAAAGCGATCGAATAATTGTCTTAATTAATGTATCTGTAGAAGTTGATCAACCATCTAAATTAAACAATTGATCAGCGAGCCCCGGATTTCGCGAATGTGAATTCATTCAGGAAACGGGACAAATTCCCATGTGCAAACATCGAAATAGAAGAGTATGAATCAATTGATTATACACAATTAGTGAAAAGCTAAACCCAATGATGCAATTTTATGGGACATTTTTAATGCATTGACTATATTTTTCACTTCCACTTGATTCCCTTCCCCTAATTCATTATTATTCTGATTTAATATTTCCTGTGTTCAGATGCTTTCCAGCTTCTAATAGTTGCAAAACCTTTTGCCTTGTCATGGGTAATAAGTAAAAAAGTGTGGATACTCATAGGGGTTTTTTTTAAAAAATATATTTCCTTCTGAGGTGCTTGAAGAGTAGTTATCATTAGTCCGAGGATTAATAAGCACTCGCCCTGATTACTGATGATTGACGTCTTTGTATCTGCTTATAACATTTAACTGTGCATTTTAACATTTCGTACTTTTTAAACAAGTTACGTAATGGTTCAAATCGCTATAGTTGGAAGGCTGTGCTGTTTTAGCCACCAGTGATTTAGTTTTGACGCGGAATATGTCTAAACACAACAATTTGTGCTAAAATAAAGCCGTTTCGTGCCAATTCGCTGTGTGGTAGTCATGTTAACTCGTTTAAAGTTTGCTGAATTTACGCGGCTGAAAAGCGCCTCTTTTTTCCGCCTCGACCACTGTTACAGTCCCCTGCTTATTCAATCAATTGATTGATATCTAGATTTACCCCGTTCAACTAAAGTTGACTCAGTTGCGAATTAGTGATAGCGAATATTTTCAGTGGAGGTTCAAGTGTTCGAAGGATACAGCACTCATTTACTCAACCTTGCGTATTTTATCAATAGGACCATATGTCCCTTGTTTCAGAAAGTGCTTTCTTTTGTTACTGGTGACTTTTTTTTGCTTTTTGCAACCATATTCAGTTAACGCGACAAAAATAGAAGACTCGTTAGGCAGTTGTTTTCTAACTTCATATCAATACGATTATCATCCAATCCAATCTTAATTAGGCATTTTTCACTGATTTAACAAAACTATTCTTTTGCCTGCTTAGGTATTTTGGATCTGTTTTGACCGTAGGAAGTATGACGTTTTTAGATGTCTGCTTGGCTAATATAGTCACTACTGTGTTTCCATCCCTCATCGATTTATCATGTTGCCAGTGATTAACAAAAATACAGACACAGAATGTAAATACAGATGCAGATAGTAAAAAAATGTAGATGGTATGAAAAATAGTAGAAGACTATATCGTGATTTTTAGCTAGTTTTCATTTTTATTGTTTGGTGAAATTTTCTTACTGGTGTTTTGTTTTCCTAAAGACGACGCTCTCTGAACGTCTCCTCGATCCACAGTCTGCAATAGTTGTTGATCACAATGTAGACGCTGCGTCAAGATCATCCCAGTCTTCAGATATGAAGGCAGACGGAAGTAATAGGGCGATTGTACCTATTGGAGCCGCTACTCTTCCAAAACTCGGCAGTGGGGCAATTCCTCGGCCACGGGCTAATCCTTCTCTTATTGAACGTCAGGTGAGTTCTCTCTGTGTAATACTGGATTAGAGATAAATATTTATCTCTTTTATTCAATAATTTATACTTTCAATATCTATCAATACATATCTGGTGAGCAGTGCCGTTAACTGCTGCTCAACAAAGTGCAAGTTGTCCGATAAGAATTTCTCCCAGATAAATATTGCAAATCGGTTCGGGAATTGCTGCTTGTTTATTGGTAATAGTTATACTAATGATTTTGGATTCGAATCACCTCATTGGGTGTAATAGTCAACGTGGGCATAACTGACTATTAATTTCTCAATCACGCAAGATTTTGAATGTCTATTTACTCAAAACTATTATAGAGTCGATACGTACTTCTATTCAGTGAATTAGGAGAATTGTTTAATCAATTTGAATCCCCAAGCCTAAGGTTTAGAATAAAGCCATTGTTAGAATGTAGAATTTTGGTTTTATTAGCGTTCGATAACATGAGTTCGTTTTTACAACCTCAGCTCCTCATATTTGATGCGGCCGGCCGAGTGTCCGGTTGGAGCATATTTGAAGCCTCTGAATACTATGGCCGTCCAAGAATTAAGCATTTCATTCGAAAAGGTGTTTCCTTAAACACACAGTGGAATATTTTACGCGATTTACATTATTACGACGCAGTTCGAGAGTATAATTTGAGCACGTGATGTGTTTTAATTACTTCCGGGTGTGTGGTATTGCGAAGTCGCATTTTAGAATATGGAATCAGGCTGTATTTAGCAAATGTTATTTTCATAAATATTTAGGAAGAAAACAAAATCTGAAATTCAGCTGCCCTTCTTTCAGAAGTTACAATTCCGGCGCGTCTAGACTTAATTTAGACAGGTAAACTTATTTGCAGGACATTTGCTTAACGTGATCAATCAATTCAAGTTTTGTCGCACTTCTCTAAAATTAAATAATTATTTTTCACTTTTGCTGAAAAGATGTAATTCACTGCCTCACGTTCTAATGTTTCAAAGTTCAAAATTTATATATTCGACACTCGAGTGAGTTCATGACTACAACGTTCAGAACTTATTTTCCGGTTGATAAAATTGTTAATGACTTTTCGGTGCATTCGTATCGTTCAATATTAATACTAACAAATCGAACGGTGATTGCGTAGCAAGCCCATTCAATTGCGTTTAAGTGGCTCATTTATTTCGACGTTCTGATCATTTAAAGGTAACATACAAAGTTGCTAAGTGGATAGAGCTTTATAGCTACAGTCTGGGGTCTCATAAGTTGGGATTTATTAAATTGAGTTAACTTGCTCTCTGCGAATTGCTTTTCACTAAGCAGTTTTTATTTGGTGAAGAGTTTTCTCCTATGTGTCTACCACTTCTGTCTTTTAATTAAGCTTAGTTGAAAATCTCTCGGATAGGACCATAAATGTGTGCATTTAGTACTTCCACTGTATTTAAAATTTTCCAGTAAGTGAGAATGTGATTGAATGCTCTTTTCAAGCAGGTATCTCGGAGATTTGTGCCATACCCTTCACTTTGATGTTTTAAGAATTTGATGTAAAATTTAATCTATCGCTTACCCAAATCAGAGGTTTAATATCGACCTTTGCCAAATAAAGGGTCAAAATATGCATAATGATTTATTGATCGGAATAATCAACAGTACTGATTAGCAGAATGCTATGGAATGCCAGTTAATCATTCAGGGAGATTCTGAAATACCCTCTCTACTTAAGATGAGTGTCGGTAGGAATGAAAATTGTATACATCGCCTTCCCAACTTGGTTAAATAATTGTTGATACCAATCAACCTTACATTCTACGCATTCACATTTATGATTTAGTTGTATTTGGTTCTGAGTGATTATCACACTCAGTAATCAGATAATTAAGGCATTTTTGCCCTTTAACATTTCGCTCTCCTTTTTCTTTTACTAAATTTTTTCCCTTTCCTCTGCGTTGTTCATTTACGAAACATTGATCAACGTGTGCCTTTCTTTATCTCTTCGTATCTTAATACTGAAAGCTATATGCTAGGGAGCAGAATGGAATTCATAAATTGTTGTAAGCGGAATTCGTCCCTCGGCAATGGGTTTTTCGATTACTGTTTTCCCTTGCTCGCACCTGGGAATTAAATATCGTCACTGTCCCTCTATTGGTTAATCACGCAGTCAGTTAATTTTCTATATTCTTACTATATGCAAACAATTGTATTTTCATTACGAGATGTCTCTGGGCTGCAAATCTTCTGTCTTCTTAGTCTGAGTACTTATTTCCATAGTATACCTTAGTGGGTAACCTGGGTTATATTAATTACTGCAAACTGCTACGTCGGTGTAATTACTGTGTCTCTCAATCAGTAATATTGGCTTTAAATTTCTTTCCGGGTATCTACTTGATCAAAATTAATTAAGTTCGAGTGCTCAATATGCTTTATTCGAAAAAATTGAATTCATGCTGCCTACCTTATTCCGCTTATATTTTTAATCTGATAAGGATTTCCAGTGTGTATATTTGTTTTCTCACCAAGTAAGTACATATTTATCATCACTAATATTGTCTCATTCAATATTTACATCAGATAATCTCTTTTTTCCATTTAGCGTCAGCAGGGGGATGTCCTATTGTTGTCGTAAGGATCCTTAATCGTGTATAACGATTTTCTTTGTTCTTTTCTTTCTTAATTGTAAGAGAATGTTGGCTGAAAACAGCAACGGGTTTTAACGAATACCATTGGTTTTATTACTGCATTTTTTTGCAATCCTTCAAATTTTGAAGAATTTAGTCAAGATGTCGCTCGAAATCTGTAGATCTGTTTTTCAAAAGATTACTATGGCAAAGTATGTTTGTCTTGGATTTAAAGATGTTCTGATGGTTAATCTGCACCGATGGCACAGGAGAAATGCAAAAAAACTTTCTACTTTAAATCATGGGATAGTATCTTAATACGCGAAATATTCCATTAAAGAGTAAAACGAGGGAGGGTGGAATAGAAACATGTAATGAAATCAGTGTCAAGAGTCTTACCTTATTTGAATTTTGAAAGAGTTGGGTTATCCACTTTTTCATTTAGCCTATAATTCACTTTGTAATACCCAAGTGTTCCAAAGATCAATTTTTATGATCTGATTCCCGCATTTCTGGTGAATTCATATCTGCGATATTCAGAGCTTGTTGACAGGTTAATTTAATTGGATGTTTGCTCATACCACTTTGATTCTTTTGTAATTCACAATCATAGGATGAGCAAATGCATTTTAATCACCGGAACTCACTAAAGTTCATTCAGAGTTAGAGATAACTAGATTGTTATTCATATAGTGATGGAAAGGAGTATATTATAAGAGTGGCTTCAAGTCCTTTCCAAGAATGTCCAAGAGTGGGTTCGCTTATCTTGATTTTCAATACCTTTGAGGAATTTTGGGCTTATGATGATAAAATATCAGCATATGTTATCAAATTTGACTTGAATAGTGGATAATGGTTCAAAATTATATCTTTCAGACTCAGTTATCTTCTCTGATGACTCTATAGTTAACTGAATCCATTATTTCCTCTGCAGACATCTTTGCGACTATTTCCAAAGCTTCAGGAGACAAGCCCCTTCAAATACAATCTCTCAATGCGAGCAAATTTAGATGTTGGTGCTGCTGGCGCTTCAACTCTTCAAAGGAGTAATTTTATCATGAACGGTGAGTTGAACTTTTCATTTTTTCTTGTGCGCTTAATCTGCTTATTGCGCAGTATTGCGACCCTCTCTGTGCTTCTCCACTTTTTCTGTTGTACTTTTTTTAATTTTGACGTTTTTATCATTACTAATGTTTATTTTAGCCAAATTTAAACTTGTTTCGGTTGAGTAAACTTAAGGTATTTTATAGGATATAAATAGATTTTCTCTAGGGTGCTAGCAATTGTCTGAAGCATTTGCCAATCATACAAATTGGTTCGACATTTGCTACATAGAGCGCTGAAAAGTCTGTAAATAGAATTGTGGCCGTTTAGAGTTAAGATTTCCATTATGCAAAGTATTTGTACCTAATGAATGAAATTAGACGTGGTTTATCAATTTTAGTAAATGGAATTCTTTTATAGGGTACTGAGTTTTTAAAATTCTCTTTCATGCTTATGTCTAGAAATGAGTTCTCGTCACTGCTTCAGTAGTGGCTAACGTGATAGCTAATTAACCCCTTAAACCACAGTTTCATATGAAAAGCTCCACTTCCTTAATAATAAGGAAAAAGTTTTTCCGTCTTTTTCATATTGAGTCTGAGCATCTATAATATGCCATAGTTGGAATCTAGTAGTACCTCAGGGGCTATTGCTAAAAATAAATCTTTTAGCATTTTATTTGCACAAAGGCTTGTTTATTAGTGAGTTGTTTCGCATATGAACGTCAGGAATGTTATATTTTTATTTTTACTTTCTCAAGGATTTGTATACACTTTAGATGTTCAAGGTTAAATGGATGAATTTATTAGAGCATACCTGAATAATTTTTTGCGGAAATATACCTCTGAACAGTCGCGGTCGTGGGATCAATTTTCTACTTTTTCAGTATATAATAGACCAAATATCTTGAACACCCGTACAGATCTCAAATATCAGTAAATGTGCTTCATAACTAGTTCTCTTACACAAAGCTCAACAGTCTCCGTTAATTAATTCTGCTGAGAGAATCAGAAGTTTCGAAATTTAACTGATGGCATACGTATCTAGAGTAGATCAGTGTCAAATATAAATCCTTTAGCTTCCGTGGAATTTTCATGATTTCTTAGCAGATTACACAGCTTACTGAGCTCTACTAGCTTAAATTTTTTAATTATCTCCTTTTTTTGTTAAAACTGCAAGTCGTAAGAACATTTCGCCCTCTGAACCCTTTCTAATTAAAAACCGATCAACAAGCACACCATATCATAGACATGATTTTGCGGCAATCCAGAATATGGATCTTAAAATTTGTGAATATTGTAACGTGACCTGACCATTTAAATAAATATTGTACAAATCTAATTGCAAAAAATCATATTAGATATCGCTCTGTGATATCTCGACGTTGCTTTCAGCACCTTTTCGATCCCTCCCCTTTATCATTTCTTCGACTTTCTGTCAACCGATTTCAGTTGCTTTTTTTCTTAAGTTTCATTTTTTTGCATACTTTTATTATTTAAATCATATAATACTTCATGGTAAAATCTGCAGACTAAATCATACGCTTGAAACCCGCAAACAGTTTGGTGTGTTATGTAATCGATTTGGAGTATTTTGGTTGATCAAATTATAAAATAAACTGCTTGTTTGGTATTTGGCTAATAAGTTCCATAGTAATCAATTTGGCCCATCTCTTGATCGCCTATATTGTACTAAAAAGTGAGACACTGGGTTATAAAACAGGGGTTTCTGAATATTGCAGCCCTTCATATAGCTCAAAATTGCCAACTATTACTTCATTTCAACACAACGGGCGTTGAATAATGGGAGATTAATCATACCCAATCGTGAAATTCATTCAGTCATTTGCTTTTTACTCTATATCGAATCCACATCGAAATAAATCAGGCATAATTTTATAAATCGAGTTTGTCATTTTAATTAATCACCAGTGTGAATGCTTTGGTTCAATTTGTTCTCACGCTAATAGTCTCTTCAAACTCTATAGTTGCCTCGTGCAACTATATATTACTCTTCTAAAATTATATGGTCCTGGAATCAGTTAACCATAAATGCGTTAATTATTTAGAGAATAAAATTTAGGAAGAAAATCATTCGCTGGTATCCTTTTCTCATCTCAACAAATTTAATACTAACATTACACAGTGGGGATAATATGAATGTCCTGTTTTTCTCCTAAGCGTATCGACGTATATAGTAAGATGACATTAAACATGATCATACGAGGTCATGTATGTAAGAGGAATGGGTATATGGCTAAATTCAATGGAGTGATTATAACTGTTGAAAGTGATTTAATGACCGCATTAAAATACAGATGAACTCTCGGAGCATGTGATTTTGAATTGAAGGTAAAGTGAATCGTTGGATGGTCTAGAACTACTTAAAAGGTTAATGCCAACATGCTTTATTAGATTTTAATAAGGCTTACAAAATTAACATATGGGTATTGCTCTTTTAGGAACAAAATGATCGATCTTGGTGTGGTATATTAGGTCTTTGTTATGACAAGTCCGTGAAAAATGCCTGATCAGGAGTGTACCTTACTGCATTATGGGGATAAATTAATCAGTAAATATGTAGAGAATGCAGTCTGACTAAGCAGAGAAGCTTGGATTGTGGCATTGAAATTATAATTTTCTAGCGTTTACGCCAACCAAATCCCC
>CAADRB010000028.1:1563625-1575668 GCA_900708905.1 Hymenolepis diminuta | reverse complement strand
CCTCCCTCTCTTCTGTCCATAGCTCGCCTGCACATCTTATTGTTTGCACTCACTACGTCTTGCCATTAAATTTATACTAAATAAAAGCATATTTTTCACCACTGTTGCTTTATTAGTCAACTCATACGCGTACTGTACATATTCCAGTTTTTGTGCTCTTAGTTCAGATGCTTTGCTTCGTATTCCCCCCACCACCTTGAATCCTCTTTAGCAGATATGCAATATACTTGTGGTCCGTACCCAGATCTTGGCCTTCCACCCTTGTTGAGAAAGACAGACATCTTACTGAAGCCATTGAAAAAATCTTTGAATTTCTAGGGAGATTTATCTTACCATATCAGAACCATATTTTCTTGCAGTGGTGAGTGTAGAGGGGTAATATAATCACTATTGTAGCAGATGATGCTGCAAAATGCAGGCCTTTAATAACCAGCTCGAACAAGGATGACGTAGTTGATTAATGACAGTACACAATATTGAATTGTAAGGCTGTTTTTCCCCATACCATTCTAGAATTGCTTATCTCATTTTCTCTATTTCTTTTTACAGGTGCTGGAACAATTCCAGAAGAACCATCCACTGAGTTAGAGGAAGTACAGGCTGTTACTACTACAAAATCAGCAGCCAATCACTCCATGCCACTTTCGAAAGTATCTCTCACACCCAAACCATCTCAGTTTGCATTCCGTAGCCCCCATATCACCAGTGAGCCAACCACCTCACCCACCTTCTCTGTCTCTTTCGACGATTTCAATTCTACCGCGACCGCTACTTATTCAACATCAACGGCCGCAGCTTTTACGACTAATGTGCCGGCAAGTGATACGATGGATACGAATCTGATGGCTCTGGATCCTTTCTCAGCCGCGCCTGTCAATCCTGCGACGATCCAACAACACCAGGCTGCCCAGAAACAGCAGTTTCAGCAGGGTCTGAATAGTTTTCCTTCTAGTAATACCTCACCTATACCTCCGAGCAGGGTTTCGCCAGTGAGTACAACTTTCTTCAAACTCAAAAATTTACAAATTTTTTGGTTATGTGAAAACGCCTAAATTCAAGAGTACTAAGACTGTTCATGTTTCCAGTTCGTTTTAATGTCTGAAGTATTACTCTTAAATGTTTCTAGGAAGTATTTTTTGAGCAACATTGATTTAAATGACTGCGAAGAAAAATCTTTACGTTTTGTGTTTACCCGAACTATTTTCAGTTTTAGTTTATTGATTGACTAGTTGTACTCGCCTCTTTCTCCATAATTCAGATTTTGCCCGTAAGATCCAACACACGTTAGTTTTAGGTCTAGTGGAGCAGACGCTCGGTTTTCACGCTCCCTCCATATTCCATTACCTTCTTCTTCCCCATTTTTCATTAACGTTTCCCCACCTTCTTACTCTATCTAATTCGATCCAGACTCTGCTTCTGGATCTCTGGGTCTGTGGTTGTCTGTCGTTAGTCGATTGACTTGGATGCAGGCCTAGGTAACTCTTTTGTTTGATTGATTTCACTGATTAGAATTAGGATTAATGCCAGCACAGTAACACTATTCTTAATAGTTTCTGTTTCTGAAGGCTGGTAATCTTCTGTCGGAGGATTTCCTTTTCCATAACATTTCACATTAATAAAGACTATAGTCATTTAGATCCTTCTAGAATTTGCTCTTCAGCTGTTTAGAGGTCTTTTTATGTCTTACTTAACTTTACCAGAAATTGGTATGAGAATGATACAAGCACTCAAATTTCTTGCGTAGGTGTTTTTAGCTTGAACAGACACGCTAATAATTTCAATCCTTTTTTAGGTGTATTTCGCTCATTTGTCACTGTTTTTTTCTGTGAACTCCACGAAAACAAACGCGCTTGATAACTGTTTGATTTTTGATCCTGCAGTCCTTATGGAATATCATTCAGCTAGTTTATACGATGTTCTTATACCCGACAATTTCGGTTTCTTATTTGATAGAAGAGTCAGACAATGAAGTCAGGGTATCAAGAGTCGTTTCGTTAAACTATGGAAGCATTGAGTTATCCATATTCTCATATAGATTATAGTTTATTGTGTGACGTTCTAATATTCAAATTCCTCGAATTGGCTCTAAGATTCATGGGTAAGATCATGTCCGAGATATTTAGAGCTTTTTAATCGGCTGATCTAGTTCTGTGATTGGTCTTGCCACCTCGATTTATTTGTACATTTTTAAGACTAAGAACATGTAGATGTGACTAGCAGAGATTTTTTAACATTGCAGAAAATGATTGGGTAAAGTTTTGTATCAAAGGTATGATTCGGATAGGAAGATGTATGACTTTCATTGTTATATTTGCTCTGGGGTTGAGAGAAGGAATTGGTTCTGAGAGTAAAGCATTGCTTTGAGGTCCATAAATTTCATTTTAGATTATTATGCTGATTGGAATGTTGCCCTAGCTACGGAATTAGACTATTCTTTATTTGTTTTTCCCAAAAGTTATTTCTTAACCACATTCGCTTTGAAGTTCATCTGGAAAATTATGTACGCACGCTGACTGACCAGCGGCGTATTTTCTGACCCATTCTAATCTCAAGACTGCGAGTCTACCTCTAACAAACTTGGGAGTTATAGCATTTTCACGTACACACTTGTTTACTGGTTCGATTCTCTCTCCTCCCATCTTTCACTATTCCAGTCTGTCCTATTCTTTCTCGCTTGTTTTGACTGCTGTTGTACAGTATAATTTTGTCAGTACGTAACTCTTTTTGTTTTACTTTGTTTGGGGGCCTCGGTTCTTGCCTCTGCTACATGCATATTTTCTTAGTTATACACTTATTGAAGATGTTCTTATTTGTTCAGCAGCGTAGGAAAGCCGATGCGTGGAATTTAACAAGTATTGGGGTTTTCGTGACTACAGTGTTGTTAGACGTAGTTCTTATCGGTGTTCATTTCTTCTGAAAATGCAAACGTTCTTACTTTTTAGATTCAAGTCTGTCAGAATTTACTAACGGAAATGTGAAGGTATCAGTCATCTCTATCTTTTTATTTATTTCCTTGTCAGTTGCTTAAATGAATCCAGATTGCAACTCAATTTAAAATAATTTTTATGCGAATCTTGACATCGGCTTTTTAAACCGGATATAATGGTGAAAATTCTTCCCAAATTTTTATCATTTTTCCGGTCTCGCTTTTTTTTCGATGGTTTCTGAAACTGACTGTAAAAATAGCTAATAAAGTATAACATTATTGTTTACCATTTTAATCTTAGGGTATCTTATTAGTAAATATTCCTTTGAATGTTAAAATTGATTGAAGTGGTTGATTTAAACAGATCCTTCAGATAATGGGCATTTGTCAATCCGCATTCAAGGACATTGCATTTAGCGTAGATTAATCAAACAACCGACGTAGTCAGACTTTAACTCTTCAGTGGTCTTAGCATTAGAAATTCTGTATGTGGATCTTTAGTGCACATGTCTCTCCCAGTAAGTAGTTCCTTGGTTTGTTTAGTCTTCACAAATTCCTAGCTAGAAGCGAAAGCTTTTGCACTTTTTTAATAATTGGTGATCTTTATCGACTTGTCAGTTTCTAAACCAAGAGTCCAAACCGAAACCGTGGATTGATTCTTTGTTTAATTTTAATAAAAATTAGGTTCATTAGGTGATTAGATTCATTAATCACCCGATGAATCCTTCACATTTGCCGCGATGGCTTCATTTTTATTCCGAACGTTAGTAACATTAATTCACATTTTGCTAATAATGAATTACATGTTTCGATTTTAGACGCAGAATCTATCATATTCAATGACGCATCAGAACTAGGAATTAATGTTGACTACTCACTAACCATACATTTTGACTTATTCTAACTTCTTCCTAGCTATAAGCATGAAATAGGCGCCACCAACAAATATTTATGATATATGGTTTTCGAAGTATGTTTTTACGCTAGTAAGTTTGTGAAATCTATGAAAATATCAGCATAAAAGTGCCATCCAGTGCAAACTTACACTCGGCCATTTTTATATAATATGATTTCTATGCTGCAGTACTGCTGGAGATCTAGTTCTGCTGCTATGATATACACGCCACTAGATATAGCTGGGCTACAGTTCACTCAGAGAAAAAGGCTAGACGGATATGCAGTCACTCCAAAGTCGCTTTGTTAACTATTTACCAAGACTATTTACGGGAGAATATAATTAATGATTGTCACGATGAAGAGGGAGATTTGCCTAAACAAACTGTCCAGTTATTTGAGCCCGCGTACTCCTACGTATTAATTTGACTGGAACCACTCCGGATTCCAGTATTACTCATATCGTAAAAGTACATAGAACCTGTGGTTTTATTTTGACGCCTCCCTATCAGCATTTAAAATTTAGCTGCAAATATCTCTGGCAAATTCGTAGCTTTAATGCAAACTTTAAGTGGTATTTTTTCAACCAATTCAATGTAATGGATACCTTAAGTAAACCTCGGATTCGGAAGCGGTTATTGGACTTAGAATCCATAATCAGCGCCAATTTTCTTTGATGGTAGCTACATCTAAACCCGATGTAAAGTTCTTGCCATCCGTTTTGAAAGGAATATTTTTAATAATCGAAGTAGAGTTTCAATGACTGGCTAATTTTTAATCCCCGCCGACTTGCGTACTCTTGTCTGCTGATTGGCAGAAAAGCATTTTACTACTCTTACTGCTACCACTACTAGCGTTAAATAATCTTACCCTTGCAAATTCTTCCGGCAAAATGGCTAATGTATTCAAAATATGTACAATAGAACTAGATGCTTTAGGAGCCGTTATTCCTTCAGGCACAATTCACTCACTACAATGTTTCATCTTCCAATAAGCGAATCCATATAGGAAATGCACAAAATTTAATAGTACAACTATTTTCTTGTTCTGCTCTTTGTTATTGTATATCGCTATACATTAAAAGTTAACAGCTCAGAGTAGAGTATTTTTATTGCAACGTTTTAATACTTTTAACTATCTTCTCCACAGTACATGGGGGATTAATACAGAACAAAAGAACGTCCATAACATATAAATTTATACATTGGCTAGCCCTACTATTTATAAACATTGTCATTACGCCAATTCAAAGTAACCCCTGGGCTGGCGAACAATCTGAAAGCGTTCAAAATTAGAAGTCATTGATTTTAATGTTCATTTGGGCACGTCCGGGGTTAAGAATGTTCTGAGGTATTGGTAGTCAGTAAGGGAACGGTAGAATGCGAGTTTCTCTTTTAAGATGTTTATTAAAAGGAATCAACTGTATTTTGATAATATCCCTTCTTATCTTCGGTGCCTACACATCCCAACACAGTTGAGTTCATTTGAAAACCCGCCCAATTTGAACTTGTTCAAACATGTCTTTATTTAACAAACTTAAGTACAATCGTAATTTATACTTATGAGTCCTTTTTTAATGAAATTATGGGTTGCTTTGGTTAATTTTCTGTTAAATAGATGCCTTGTGATCCTTCTTTGACATTTTAGGTTTTTTTCGGTAAAAAGTAAGTGATTGTCCATTTCACTTTCGATCTTTCGGTCTATTTTGATAATAATAGCATTAAAAGCCCTTGAATATGCATTAGTTTTCCTAATTTGTAAATTTAAACTTAGCAGTTTTTTAACGTTTACTAAATCACAGCTGTTGACAGTGCTTTCCGCTTTTGAGAATAAGCATTTAAAATGTTCTCTTGCTATGTATCCTGGTGGCGTAGCGGTCAGCGTATAGATTTGCAAGTCAACGGTCACTCGATCGATGGCCATCCGTACACACCTAGTGATGGAATTAGACAATCGTGTTTATTAATATTGGTCAAAAGGGGAATGTTAGAATGTAAATTTCGCATCAAAAGGACATCAGGATATCTTTTCCCTGCCCAAGACAAGCGTTGCAAAACATTTCCTTCCTTGAGTGAATGCACATGTTACCATAGTTTGCTAATCACTACTTCATTTCATATTGGTTATTCTGATAAATGACATTCTTATTATATCTTACAATGATTTTTAGTCGTTCAAGTCGACTACAGAATCATCTCCGACTCCCAAAGTGGCTGCCTTTCCCATTACAGATTGGCCCGAGGCTCCTGCTGCTGCGAATAACGGATTTAAGACTTCAATCTTTAGCGAGAACAACGGCCATGGCAATGCCTCCTTCAATTTCGATTCTGCAGATACCACCTCCCCTACAAATGCACTATTAGGAGTTGTCAATCCAACAGTATCCACAACTTCTGAAAATGTTCCCGTGTCATCCACTATTGATGTTTCGTCTTCGAATTCAGCGATGGCACTCTTTGGAGCTGAGGTCAAATCTCCGACCTCTATGTCTACTATCGGTTCTTTAACTGGTAAGCGTTCAATGAAGATATGACTGAGGAAGGAATTCGTGTTGAAGTAGTATTTGTTCAATGCAGTTCGGCTATTTTTATGTTGCCACATGAGGGTATTATTCACTGTGGTTTAGCCAATGAGAGAGAGAAAGTAAAGCATCTGCACATGTGCTTATTTCATGATCTGATCTATAGACTCACAGATATGCGTAGACATTTATTGATGTAAAACATTCAATTTTCACATATTTAAATAAGTTAAAAGATGTCATCGGTTGGGTAGTTCCTATTTGGCTATGAAATCACACTGCCTTATTAAGTGCCTTAGAAGGTTGACAGTTCATCTTATCCAGTCAATGATGTCTGTGCACAATGATCGTCCTTCAGATCTGTTATTTCAGATTCGGCCACTTATCCTGACTTATTGTCCAAGTCTTATCACTCCTAATTGACCCCTTAATTGATGCTTTGGCCGTGCTACACGGACATATGGCGTGATTTAGGCCATTTGGCAGTTGGTTTTGACGTTGTTTCAAGCCGGCGCATTTTTTAATCCCTAAATGCATTAAACCTTTTTTCAGAGGAGAGTAGACTTTCTTGTGAACCGAAGGTTTGCCATCTCGGCTACAGTTCTCTCGACATGGACGCACTACTTGACAGCTAACTTGGCATTCGACTTGTTTAGTTTTCAGTATCACCTAATCACTGATTTTGTTAAAACCAATCTCTCTTGGGGTCTGGTAAATTGGCGTCTGTGTGCCTTCACGCTTGATCGGCTCTGTGTTTACATTATGCGTATACAAATTTGAGGTCGTGCTGCTGCTGCGGTTCAAAATGCATCACTTAAAATAAATCTTATGTCCTCTGCGCTCTGATTTAGCAAAATGAACAGCAGCACTGGGTTTGGATTGTACAATGAGGTATAGTTGCCTGAATGAAATACAATGCTTGTCGCGGCATGCGATTAGCACTTTCTAATTCTAAATGGGACTTAAATATTATTAGGTTTCTGATCAAAAGCCTGGCGCTATTTAGGACTATCTCAGATCTGCCTAATTACCAGCCCCAAGGTACCTAAAGTTAAGAAACATTGATACATGTGTGGGACTTTGTGTTGAGGAATTTGTTTAGCATACCATTATGGTATTTTTATTTATGACAAAATAACGGGCATAGAGATTACGAAATCAGATGTCGTGAATTCGATGTCAATCGGTGCACACCCAGTGAAGAGGAATAACCCATCTCATTGATTACGTCTGGCTAATAAAGTGGACTGCTCCGTGTTGCCACTTCCCTATCCAAGACGAGTATTGAAAATACTTTTCTAGGTGGTTTTAGAAGGTAATAAAACCACGGAATATTAAAAGGCAGTTAATTTAGATTGAAGTTGATCAATGTGTCAAATTTAAATGATAGCGTAGAATTGTTAGACAGTTGGAATAGTTTATCGATTAGAGAAATCACGGCTAATTTAATAAACCGGACTAGCGTTAAGCTTAGGATCAATGACAGGTAGAAATTGGTCATTAAAAGAGTCTTCTACTTTATTTTGTCCTAGTGTATGTCTCTTCACTGAGATTTCGATGATACATTCGTTCTCATCTCCGTTTTCTTACCGTGAGCACAGTTATTTCGCTTCTCTTGTATCTCTCAAAGATATCACATTTATTCGTGAATCAGCTGCTTGCGTGCACACACTGGGGTATGGCATTGTTTAACTTTCGCCTTTCGTTCAGTGATGAACAACCGACAAATGTGAATCATCACCATCTCCTTTTTGCGGCAAATTTTTTTATTGTCAGATTGTGTGCTTTTGTGCTCGTCAAAATACGATCCGCATTTTTTTAGTCGGTGATGTTGGCATAGCGTATTCGGCGGGACTAAAACCTGTCTCTCTTTCGCTTGCTGGTGTTTTTTACCGCAAGTAAGTACTTTTGGTGTGAAGTGAAATGAGGGAATAAGAGAGATCAAACATAAATTCAAGTACGTTGGTATGCCACTAGCCTAGTCAACATCAATACGGACGCACACACCTCAGCACCCAGAGTGGACTGATGGAGGAAGCTAAACATGGAAGGTCTATGCAGCCATTGACTAGATCAGACTATGTGCTTAGGTTCATGTTCCTCGCTGAGGAGGAGGGGGCATTGTGGTCAAGATAGCTGCTTTCTGTCATTTATTGTATTGGTGCTAGTTCACATTTTTCGTACATTTTATGCCCTCTCATAGTGGCGATATGATATCCCTTTCTTTACTAGCCAAACCTAATCAGTGTGATTGACCATTTAGCGAATTAGATTTGTACCAATAACCATTGAACTCGTAACTTCTGACCACCATTAGCTAAATATTAACAGTTGCGAGTGCAGGTAGGACATGTTTGGATCAATGTTCATATAGAGAATAATCCAAGTCTTAGACACAGATAGCTCACTCAATTCAACCATAAAATTTGCTTGTTCGTATTAATTGAGCGCTGCCACTCATGCCGATGATGTCTCTGCTGTGTGGATTGATTGACTCAAATTACTTGTTTATATTCACATTTCCTTTATGAATAGCATCTCGCTATGATAAATTACCTTATGCTGTTTCGCGGGTTTAACAAATCTATTATCTTTCTGGTGGTAAAGCTAACAATACGTTTGTATCAAGGAGACATTTAGTCAGTATCGATACTTTTCCAGGTGCTCAATTATTAATAGTGGGATAACAACTCTAACTCTTATAATTGAAATGATATTTGAGGAATTGTGTTCAATCATGATTGCTATTCATATTTATCCTCTCACATCATATGTATATCCTACCATATCTGTGTGAAATAAAAGACAATAAGCAAAAATAGCAAGCCTCGTTAACCAGTGTGAGACAAGAATTCTCCTGCTTTGCATGTGCATGGGTTGAGAAAGAGGGAGATTTGTCTTGAAAGCAGTACTGTGTCTGCTTCAGATAATAATCTAGGTAAGAATGAAGGCGGTTTGACAGTCTTCTTTCTCTTCTTAAATACGGTGTGAAGTTAAAATTTATCCGTTACGTTAAGCACGAGAGAAGGGAATACGGTCAAGGGAATTACTATTCTTTTGTGGATTTAAAGACTTTTAGTACCGTTATTTGCTACTTATAATATGTATAGTACCTTTTACTGAGTTTAATATGTCATAATCCTCACAATTTACCAGAAATGTTTAATAAGTTTCCACTTGAAAAGCAATTTTGTAACCTTTGACGAAAATTATGCATTTTACCATCCCTCTTGTTGGCCAGAATTAACTGCTGTAGTTGGCTACCACCGGATGTTCTACGATGAGTATTGATCTTGGGATAGTGAGAGTATATTATCGCTTACCGTTGGGTCAGTGATTTTTACGATTACGGTAAAGTTGTTTTCCCCAAAGTAAATCCCGAACAATTTGTAGTGAGGTGGTATAAATTCATGTAAATCAGTTGAAGATCATTGCATGGTTACATGGAAAGTTATAGTAATGTCGCACGAGTAATGTGTACGACTTTTTTCCCCTTCCTGATCCGTGTTCACGTCAATCCAGCTGATAAATAGCTATAAAGTTCTGATTTGTTCAGTTACAAATTGCGCCAAGTCAAATGTGGGGGTTCAGTCCTTTGTGTCAGATTATCAAAGTGAGTGATCCTTTTTTTTCCTATAAAACGTGAACATCTTAAGATGCTTGACAGATTAATATTACAAATTAATTCACCCGCTCCATTGATTCTTTCATTAAGCAAGATTGAGCGATTGAGTCGATCAAATGCAGCACTGATATAAACCTATTTCAAAGACATAAGGATACGTTGCCGTTATGTAAACTAGGCTGTCCAGACTAAGAATGAAGATCTGTAACACAAACGATGGTACCTTTAGTGTAACTCAGTTTATAAACAAACTGTATATGGGATACAAATAGGTTTACTGTAATGTCATTGGGAAACTTCATTCCAACTGCCGAGTATGCAGAAGCAGAAGTCAGAAAATCTTTCGTTCAGCGGTTAACGTAAACGTCTGCGAAGAATGTTTTTGATTGACCTTGTCGGTGGCATGTTTTCATCAGACCACTTCAATCATTGTTAAATTGACACCCCTCATAGTCCTTTAAGTATAAAACTTTCACATGATCATTTTAATTCAATTTACTTTGCCAGAAATTTTGATTTAGATCAGCCTTGTTTAGCCAGAGCCTAATATGTCTGCGCACATATCTGAAAATTAGGAGCTATTAAGAGCTAAGTAAAGATTTTACCCCTTTCGGACACGGTGTTTTACCCTTTTTGGCTTATAATGCCTACATTTGATCAACGGTTAGTGCTTAATCTGGTTTTGTTTATGTTAAAGAAGGTTGAAAGTTGTCCTTAGTGCTTTTTTGTAATATAGTTTTCTCTTTCATTTTAACTCTGCGTGATTCATCTTCTATTTGTGTATCATTCTTAGGGTACACTAGGTGTTTTAGTTCCAAAATTTCTATTTTCATCCACTACTATGCAAAATAGCTCAAATTTGAGGCTCCAAAATCTGTCTTACTGGATTTTGTGCTTTTTAATATCCATCTGATATTTCGTTATTTTGGCTGATTGTAATGTCACTCGAAAGTTAGTTAAAAACTATATTTGTCTTGATTTTAATTTATCTAAGAATGAGGCTGAAGTTCTGATCGTTGATTTTACCCTTGCCCCAAACAAAACACAAAACTAGGATAATTGGAGTAAATGGAGTTTGTCGGATTCGGTGATCCAGGAAAGCCTTTTTTCAGAAACATTCACACTGTTACACTGTTCCGACACGAATTCCTTTTGCATTTACTCATTAAAAAAGTGAAATTGATTTGACTAAATTAATTATTCATGATAGACTGTTCTTTCCATAGACTTCCTCCACCTCTTTCCTTTGTAGGTGGAGTTTGTACTATTATCAGCGAACTGATTTGACTTTTTGCGTGCTTTAAATAGGGTGCATAACGGTGGGTGATATGCAATGGCCAAGTGTGACAGCAACAGGATCAACGACAACGGCCCTGGCACCATGGCTAACAGGTCCGCTGTCCTCCACCACTAACATAGGCAACATAGAGCCAGGCACTTTTCCTATCGATCCATTTGATTTGGGTTGGGCAGAGCGAGCCACCGCAATGGCTCAAGGCCAACTGGCCGCCGCTTCCTCCACTCTCCCTCTTCCCCTCACTGCTCCCCCACTTCAACAGCCTTCTCTATCACCAGCCTCTTGCACCAACCCATTTCTGTCTCCCCCACTCTCATCTGATGGAGCTAGTGCCGTTCTCGAATTCTAGAAGGGGATTTCACCGACAACTACGCAAGTACACGGGGCTCAGAGCATTTACCTCCCTCTTTCCCTCAATGTGTTATTATCATTATTCTGTGGCTCTCTTATAGCGTCCTTTCTTGCCGCCCAGATTTACTGTGATTCATGCCTCCTTCCTCAGTGTTTTCTCCCTCTTATTCATCTATCTATCTCATCTGATCCGGTTGATAATCTGTTATTGAGAGACATATAGGAGAGAGGTGCTTATTAATCATATCAGTAGTAAGTGCTGCGTGTGTTGCAAGCACCTCCGACCCCGCTTATCTGTTGTTGATTGACTTTATTTCGTTGGTTTTATTCTGCATGTGTTTTCACTTTTCCTTCTCTTTTTTCTCTTATTAATGTATGATGAAGTCGTCAATACATATTTCGTGAACAGATGAATTTCTGACTTGTATT
>CAADRB010000028.1:1474220-1563575 GCA_900708905.1 Hymenolepis diminuta | reverse complement strand
AGGGACTTAACTGCCTCAGGTACGAGAAAATAATTTAACATTGGATAAATAGGGATACAATCGAAAGATATGGATAAGGTCAGGATATCAAAGTTTTACTTTGTTTGGTTTTGGGATTAGGGTTGAACATCAGTTACTCAATGAGTAGGTCATAATTTCATATTCCAATTATTTGATTATATTTTAATTATTCTGCGTTTAAGGTTTAGGTGTGGAATCGGTAGCAGTACCTAGATATTTAATAGTTTTGTACAATTTATAGTAATTATCAGATTAGTAATAAAGAAGGCACAATCACCCCCAATATTATGTTGAGAAAAGGATTGTGAAAGGACAGGGTGTGTAAAAAAGTAAATACATGCGGTGAAATCCTCAGACGGTTAAAAAGAACAAGAGCGTGCTGAGTCATCTGCACACTATAAGGTTCGGAAACTAGTTATTCTAATGTAAAGTTGGTGATGGCACATTTTAGATTTACGTTCCCAGACCAATATAAGGACCTCCAAAAACTATCATGCAAAACTCATTACCACAGGCTACATAATGGTGGTTTAAGAAATTATACGTGAGCTAGCTTCGCCCTGCTCTCCGCATCATTTTAAGAAAAAATCTTGCTTGCATATTCTAATACACGGTCCTGTAATCTTAAAGATTGGAGTGGCCCTAACCACTCAACTTTTTGAATTTGGTCAATTTGAATATACGCGTTCTTCTGCAATTAGACAAATCTGAACTAGGTGAAATTACGAAAGTACAAAGAATCTAAATTTTCCCTCTTGAAAACCAGTATCGGCAGCAATTTTACCCATTTTCCTGGGCAGGTAAGCTCCAATTGGACATTCTCGAAAAATGAAATAATGAGGTTTTTAAAAAAAGAGGCACTAGTCGCAACTGGCGCTATGTAGAAATCTTCGTTTTAAGACTGTAACCTCCCAATTTGTCTTTATCATTACTTTCGATAAATACTGCATTGAAAACAATTTACCTCATATCCAAATTGGACCTCAGATACCATGTTTCGTTTAAATGGGCTAACTTAGGGGAATGTAAATTGAACCCCATTTCTATGTTTTTCTTAAGTTAATTTTTAACACATACTAATTAATAATTAATCTGTTTGATCCTTAAAGGAGAGTTATTTCTGATGGCTCTGATAATCACGTTTCCATAATCTGTTCTATAAAAGGTCAGTTGTTTTTTAGTGTATATTGATCAATCTAGAATAATTTGCGTTTATTTTCACCTGGCATGCACGCGAATATAAAAAAAGGGATAGGGATGGGTTAAATGATTAGTTTGATCCTATTGGAGGCGTGCTTCCTCTTGTCCGAAATTGGGTCGCTTCTAATTTATTTCGGGGAAGCAAAGCTCTGACTGAATAAGTTATTTGAAAAAATAGTAGGTGATTAATGTTTATCGATCTTTGTAACCTTAGGGTTAACTGCTTTGAACTGTTGTGTTTAATAAATGCTATGAAATACCTGAGTTCAAAATAGTGTGGATGATGAACTATTCACATGCATGGAGATATTCGAGATATTCAATCCAATACTTTATACCAATATATTGGATATTATGTCTTCGCCTTGTGTGGATGCAGCTTATGAGCTCTGTTAATTTAAAATGTTTATCCATCTCTCTTTTGTTATGTTAAAACTGTAAGTCGATGAACCGTAAATAATAAAATTTTGTATTCTCAATCATTCGAAGAAAAACTAAATGGAATGACAAGGCCGACCCTTCTTGGCCAAATAATACCAGCCAATAAGCACTGAACACTGCAGACAAGCATTTACTGCAACCCAGAGGACGAATTATGAAATTTGAATTTTGGAATATAAACTGCCTATTTAGTAAATATTGTAGAGTCTGAGTCCAAAAATTAAATGAAGTAAGAACTCTTGATAGCTTGGTGCTGCTCTCGGTATTTTTTTATCCCCTGCCCTTCATTACTTGCTGAACTTGCTGTTATTCGATGTCAGCTACTTTCCACAATTAAGAATTATAAATTTTTTATTTCGCTGTGGGTGATAATAATAACGGCAATAATATTGTCCCATGGGTTGAATTGATGATCAACTTTTATATTACCTCTGATAGTTTATTTTTATTATTTTTTCCAAAGTTAACGAGATAAAGACAACGATAAAGGAGAGAGGATTATAGAGGACCGCAATATGATTGTGCAATAACGTTGAGAGGGTCTATCGGGACCAAATCGTCTTCGATGGATGGAATAAGTCAAGTCACTCATGTCATTGATCAGTTCGGAAGCGGCAGACAAGCCACCCCCAATTTATTAATTAGTAAATTAGGTTTATTAACAGAACATTTTTTTGTTAGACGTCAATCATGTCTCGTTGTCGGTGTCTCGACGTGATGATCAACATCCGTTTAGGTATCTATGTTTAAACAAAAAAAACACTCAGTGGGACCGCCTGTGGACACTGTAGTGAAGGTCTTATCGCCAGTCAATCATTTCCAATCGCTAGGTGATGACGGATATCTGCTGGCTATAGCAGATTAAATAAATTAATATTCGGATTCGAGAAGCTGAAGGATATTCTGGTGTGAATTCATTTAGCCTCTGAATCTCTTGTCTTGTCACTGGCCGAATAACGTTGAAACAATAAAAAGGGGAGTGTTATATCCTGTAGCACCAAAAATTCAATTTTTACAATTCCTGAACTTACTTAAGAATTTTACTTGACTTTTTCCTAAGATTTTTGGTGATCTCTACCCGCTATAAGTTATGATTGACGTATATTTAAATTTGCTGCAAAACTAACGATAACAGACAAAGAGTGCTACCACATCTCCCTGTCCCACTCTTCGTTCTACTGCCTTCGTCCAATATGCAGTTTACTCATCTCAAATCTCTCCTTCGAAGCTGCGAAAGGTTGATGATCCCCAGATTTTAAAATGGACACCTTCACCAGCTCAACCAGATAAATAAAGTAGCTATTCTTGGGATTAAGTGATACTTTAGCAGGATTAACAACTACTTCATTAAGTGAATTTATGGGAAAAAGGGTTATTAAGTTATTTACACTCATTTATTGTCACATTAGCAATATAAACAATTCAAAATTATCTTTGGGCAAATCAGAGCGGAATTTAGTATTGAATAATTCATAAGATATTATCAGTGATAATAGTAATAACTAAGCCAATATTATTCTAATTTCACCTGAAGCAATTCTGTGGGCCGCTTTTACAATTGCATATTTAGGGTGTGTTCCTTAAATCACCGTCGTCACTCAGAACTATTTAGTGGTACTAATATATAAAAGTCGGTTTAAAATGAAATCGCTGTAAGGGATAATTTGCTGTTCTTTCCCTACTCTCTTGCCTCTTGGGAAGAATTAGACTTGCTATCGTTTTAATTTATTAACTAAAGTAATAGTTAGCAAGATAATGAAAAAAATATACAAAAATCAGTATTCGATGTTCAATAAAATGAAAATTGGGATAATAAAACGTGAGGGATGGGACGAAAAATGTGAAAAATAATGTGAAAATGTTTCCCTAACTTTTGCTACCTTAAAACTGTCAGATCAATCACATAGACACTTAATGCCATCAAACTCACCCAAAAATGTACGATGGGAAGATATTAGGTCTCTATTATTTCTCTAAATAGAGGATGGAAAGAACATAACAACTTTTGTTCCGGTCGTTCTGTGAGAAAATTAAACTTAGGCTTAACTGACGGCAGCCTTACTAATCTTTTTTGGTAAATATCTGATCTGACGAAATGTATTTCCACCTCTGACTTAGATCTTTAATTACGTGAAAGGTTATCGTTCATAACTAAATGTAAAAATAGGTGAAATTAAGATAAAAGGAACAACCAAAAATATAAAAGCAAAATAAAAACACTTTAATATTTAAAATTTGATTGAATTTTAAAGTAAAATTTGCGTGACTCTTTTTCTTTAAGATCTGTGACATTTGCTGTAAGCCCGTCGAACCCAGTAGGTTACTATGAAATTATATGAGTAAAACAATTTAAATAGTTAACACTTTTTAGATAGAAAATCATGATTTTCATTCACTCCTGTTTCATTTAATGCGCTGATCATAATGCGCTCCTTGCGAGTCTGTTTGGTGTCAGCTGATAGTTTAGTTTGGACTCGGCATTAATTGTATTTCTCATTGACATATTTAAAGAGAATTTTATTCTATTTAGCTCTGAGTGTATGCGACACTATTGTAGTGACAATGAGTTTTCAAGGTACACGTCCATTTTCTTATTATTGAACCTTCTCATATTTTTGTAAATCGTTGTATATCAGCCTCATGTATCGTATATGTTCACCCTCCCTAAGTGCCGTATTTTAACCTTCCTATTAAAGATGTTTGTATCTTCACCTAATAATTGTTTTTTTGTAATATAGACCAGGCGTATGAAGAAGAATCATTGCGTTCCAAGTACACCCGGCTTGGTGTTGAATTTAAGAAATTAAGAGAAAGGCATCGCACACTAAAGGATAGCTACAAAGAGTCAACTGGACGAATCACACACCTCGAATCTAAACTCACTGATCAAACCATTCATATGCGGAATCTCGAGCATGAGAAAGAAAGCCTAATATTCCGTAATCAGTATTTGATCAAACAAGCTGCGTTCCTTGAAAAGCAACTTGAAGCTACAAATCCTAGACGCGGGCGCCCCACGTCTAATGGGTGTTCAGTCGATAATCAAATCCATGACGACGCTCTCAAAAATGCCCTGGCAGAAGTTCACAAACTCCATGAAGATGTAATTTTGAAATTTCGGCTCTTCTGAAATTACTTTTTTAGTTGGTAGCACAGTCGTCACAGTTCCTAGCAAGAATAGCAGATCTGGAGTCATCGAATTCTCAATCCTCCAAACAACAGCGTGTTTCCGTGGCAGTTCAAGCTTCTTTTCCTACTTTATCTCCATTTAACCAATCATCTTTCTCCGTAGATGGGGCATCATCTTCCCTTGATGCCCTCTGTTTACAAGACGCAAGTTCAATTTGTAATATTGTTGCATTACATATGTTACAATCGTTTGTTTTCCTTATTATTATTTTTTATTCTTTCCATTGAAATATTCTAGACTATTAGGTATTTGTAGCAGTTATTCCTTTTAAGCAATCCTTTTGATTGTAAGCCTGTATTAGCTACGATCTCTTCTTCTTCTGAACGATTATCATTAATACAGTTTTCATCTATATCAATGAGTGTCGTTTAGCGTTCGTGTTTATTGACATACATCTCCAATTTGCGGTTTGACATAAGCATGATCAGTAAATCTCGCTTTGAATTAAAAATGTGATTTTTAACCATACTTTAAGTGCACCAGTGGCGCAGAGGTCAGTATTTATGTTTGCTAGTGAGAGGTCACTGAGTGATGTGGGTGGTTAATTTAAAAAATGAATGATGACAGAATGCGAGTTTTCCATTAGGACGACTCAATATTATCTTTCTTCTATTCAAGTTGAATGTTTTAAAACCTTCCAGGGTGTTTTTGAAAGTTTTTTATCCGTTTAGCTTGTATATTTTGTTCCTCGGTAAAACCCAAATTTGTGGTATCTTAACCATTCTTTTTTGATATTTGAACCTTCCATAGGTGAGAAAGTGTTATTTTTTGAAATTTGCTGTATTTGTAGTCTAATGATCTCTTAAGATATTAAAGATAATTCTTTTCCACTTAACTCTCCCCTATAACTAGAGTCATTATTTTTCACTATCATCGTGCGAATTATCTCAAGACTTTACTTGGTAGTAGTAATAATTTAGTTGTATTAATAAATTTTGTGTTTGTTTTGTACATACCTCTTATTTGATTGAAGGGATTTTGATCTTAGTAACTGTATTTAAAGTCAAATATGGGCTATTTCACTTTGTTCAGGAGAGCTTCAAGTTGTTATCAGGCTCATATATATATATTCTATAAAATGACTGATATGAATACTTAGACTGATTTTTATTGTTGCTTTTACCTGCAGATCGAAAGGGATGTGCCGCAGATGAAAAATAATGCCTCTTCAGCTTCTCCCCCCTCTCCTCATTTACCACCACCCACTGCTGTTCAAACTGAAACTCTTCGAAATCTCCCATCCCCAGGCATCAACGAAGGCATTTACACTGTGAAAGTAACACCGAATCTTCCTCTTCCACCCACAGAGATGTCTCCACGAATGCATTCTCTCCCCATTATTGGCTCTTCAGATTCTGCAGATGCCCCTGACTCCTTATCTCCAAAGGAGAATATCCTCCTTGAGCGAATATCTCAACTGGAAAGCCAATTAGCTGAGATGTCGTTAAAACAACGGCTTGAAATACGACGCAGTCAACTATCTCAGCAGGCGGTGGGTTTTTTAGCTTTGCATCCGGGACACACTTGCATATACGCCTTTGTTTACGTGAAACTGGTCGGACTTTTGGCTGTTTTAACACATTGTTTAGTGACTAAATTTACATTAAATTTGAATATGTACTCTAGTCCTTCAATACATACCGCCGATCAAGTTGTCAACTGTTCATTTTTGTCCGATTGGTGACTTATTTCTGGTTATTGAAAAATTTTTATTCATTTTTCGAGGTCTCTAAATGAATACAATTGCCTGCTAATCTTCGATATAAGTTTCTAGGTACCGTAATTCGATTTTCTTAATCATTTGTGATCAACTCTTTTTTACTCATTATCGTGTATTAGCATTTTATCTTTAATATTGCACCGGTGTTGCTGTCGTCCAAGTGGGGTGGTAAAATGTAAGCTTCTCATTTGGATGACTCCAAAATCTCCTCCCTCTGCCGAAGTCAAGCATTATTGACTTTTAATGGAAATTCCTTTGACGGGCTTTTTAATAGTAATAATAAATAAATTAATAATTAAACAACCTTAGAATTATGTTTACTTAGTAAATCTTGTGCCTTTTGAGAGAAGGAGTTTTCCAACAGTTGCCACAAGCATAGGCGTTGCTTCCTGAAGTCGCTCTGATGAGAAATTTATACTCTATCATCTTTCTTAATTGACACTGACTAATACAGCTAGTCATCCCGTTCTCCGGATGTGTGTAGATAGGTCCTAGATCACCTACTTCACGGCCTTGTTTATTTGTCGTTCACTCGACTGCCTTTCTGATTTTAGACGTCAGGCGTTGATTCGAGCGACCCTTCATCTAGTTTCCCGGTTGAAAATGAACCCTCAGTAAAGGAGAAACTTCTTGTCGAATACTATGAGGCACAGCTGCATGATCGAACCAAACAGCTCGCTCTGTATGTTGGTCGTGTTGCAGATGCTTATAGTGAGGTAAGAATGATTTATTTTGCATCTACGTAATGTTCAGTCTCAGTATAGTGCCTTGTGATATACTTATTGTTGACAGTGTATTCCTTCATTTTTGGGTTTCAAGCTCCGGTTTTTCTCCCTTTTTTACTACCGGCCTTTCTGCCCACACATTTAACTCACCAGGTAAAAGGCATGAAATACAGATGCTCTCTTCATATTCTCCATATTTTTTATTTCTTTGTTTTGAAGGTATTAGAAGTTAAAAAGTAATCTATCTTTATCTTAATCGATTGTCTATTGATTAAGAGAAAATCTACCTACTGGTGCTCTGGTGACACATTGGTCACCGTTCACGTTTGCCATATCAGTGGTCACGGTTTCAATTCCTATCGGAGCACACCCATCAAGTGGAGTAGCCAACAGGACTTGTTAAATCTGGCTAACACAGAGGGTGGCAGAATTCCAGTCTCTCACCTGGGAGGCTCTATGATGTCACTTTACCGAAGATGGACGTTGGAAAATACTTTTCTGAGTCGGCTTAAAATTATTGTTTATTAGTGAGTTTTAAAAGGAGCTTTCTCAATCGCTGAAAATTATATTTAAAGTTAGTTGAATTTACCATCTTTGAATACGTGTACTGTTATAAGTTATGTATAAATGTATATGCCAATTACTTTACATTGTTGCCTCTGCCATCTCTGTAAGTTAATCATTGACGAACACTCGTAGAGTCTATGTTAATGCGTTGATATGTATGAGATAAATTACCACATAAACATAGTTATATATTTTAATGTAAATGTAGGCAACTTTCTTATGGCTTTATTCTGGGCATACTACTCAGTCTGATAATTTTTGTCTACCGGACACTTGCTTTGATGGGAAGCTTGACATTTTAATATGCAGTATAGTCTTGCTCTTTTCCTCACTTCCTGCTACTTTATGTTTGGGATTTCGGTAATTTCTTATCAGTCCTTAAATTATTCCCGATTCAGTTGCCATATTACTCTATATATGCAATCTTAGCTCCTTCTATTTATAGGAAAGAGTTTATTTCGGAGGATTTACACTGGTCCCGCATTCAATTATCGATTGAGTTTCAGGTGGTAGAACTGACTTAAATCCGTTGCTTTTTGTTTACAATGTAATTGATGCTTATTGTTATTTTTCTAACAGTACACTTGTGGAAGAGTTAAATTATAATTAAACAGTTGGGCGATCAGCCATATAATTAGAACAAAATAACTTTTATATAGTTACTTTTAAGTAGCTTTTGCTATTCATATAATCTAGCCTTTCTACTAGTTGCGTGGTTTAGATCCAGAAAGAAGAAGGAAGGTAACTTGTAACTCAACGAAAGCTCCTCTTTGTCTTTGCTTTATTGGGTTGTGATATTGATCGGCCAGTTGGTTAATGAGGATACCTTATTTCCAAGACCGGTTATAGAGAAATCTAACGCCCATGTTCATATATTCGAATTTCTTCCTGAAAATAATACATTTCTGTTAAGTTACTAATAAAAGGGGAGTAGACACTTTAAAATTAATATCAAATATTTAATAACTCATATTTACTAACAATTTTGGTATAAAAAGCCCTAATAGCCATGAAATAGGCAAAATATTTATCTTCGGACAAAGTACCTCCTTAATTTCTTTCATTTCTCTTTTTAATTGTTTTTTTTCTATCCCATTCGCGGATCTCTTTCAGATTTAAATCTTTGCATTAAAGTTAATGGTGTTTCTTTTTAGGTGAGTACTCTAATTTTTTTGCGATTTCATATTCATTATTTCCTGGTAATCTGGTCATTTTTATTGCTTATCTTCGACAATCGGGCTACTTCTGTGGTATTCGAATGCGATGCATCAGAAAACGACTCACTGTTCTGTTTTAGTGAGTACTGGTGATTCATGTGTTATGAAACAATTCGACAATCGGAACTGTCCGTCAGAAATGATTAAAGACGATATCGGTAGGAAAGGACCTATTTTTTTCTTAATTTATTTGAAGTAGTAAATTGTTTACTCTATATATGGTACTATATTCGGTCGTTTTGAATCGTGTTCCAAAAGGAAAACCAATAAACACTGAAGTTGCTTTCATAAAGTGAACATCGGTATGTAAACATAGGGATAATTTAACTACACCGTTCTCAGATCGCATTACTGCGCTTGACTGCATAGACGTGTTGCCAGGACGTCTGGTTCGTTTTCCAACAAAGATTGGCTAGTTTTTGAGTTATGCTTCCCCGCTGTATGCTGTCTGACTGTCTACTTCGCCTTCTTCCAACATATTGTATTTTAAATTATCTAAATGACCAATTCTAAGGGTAGATACTTAATCTGTTTTAAATCTTTAATCTTTTCAACTGCTTTACACTTGGGCAACTTTCTGTTTTCTTATTTTGCAAATCCGAGACGTTTTATCGGGCTTCTAAAGTTAACAATTCGGAGTTATAAAAATCTCCTCTCTAATGATAGCCGTGCTTATTTTTGTCTACCGATTGGTAGTTATATTTTATTTTACTTTGGTCCCAAATTTGCTCTTAATCTGATTTTAGTGATTTTAAAACTTAGCCTTCGGCTTTCGAATTCTCATCCCTTATTAATCGTTCTTTGTTGGCCTATTGGTTCTCGTTATTAATACCTACTCCTCTAATCATATATAGCAATGATTTAAACGGCCTCTCTTGACTGTCCAGCTTTATTTCTTTATCTGTTTAACTCATATATTACTCATTTTATAATTTAGTTGACTTGATCTCCTTTTTCTTTGTTGTTAGAGTATAAACTTGAGGACTGCTGAATCTTCAGTAGAGAGATCTACGTGGTCACTTCTCTCTACCTACCTCTCTATCACTTTTTCTCTCCCTCTCTGGGGACTGTAGCATTTACACTAACAAATATCTAAATCTGTTCATTTATTAATTGCTTAACTTTGATGAAAGCTTTATTCCTCATATTTCCCATTTATCCATCCCCCTTCCAGACAGGACTTATAACGTATCGGTGGTCATTCAAATTGCATTATACTCATATGAGCGACTATCCCATTCTTATTCCTATAGATCCGAAGTCTTACCGAGCATCTACGATGCACTCGGAGGGAGTCGGAGCGACGCCGACGAGAGACATCAGCAGCTATCGCACGAGCAGATAGTCTTAAAGAAGAGCTAGAGATGACCAAACAGCGCGCAGCTCAACAGCTCACCGAAATGGCCCAACACCTCGCTAATCTCACTGATGATCTCTATGTTCTACGAGGCGGTAGCAATACCGCTTCTCCTTCCAATGTCTCTACCAGCAGTGCCTCCAAGGTTTGTTACCTTTTAGTATGCTTTTCTGATTGTGTCTAGCTGACTTCCGACTTTAGCAGTTAAATTACCGATTTCGTATATCCAGATGAATATGTCTTGTAATCTGCTTAAAATGACTGTAATGGGCAAATAATACTGGCTAATTACACAGGAGGGAATATCTTGGGCGTGTTACGAGTCCTATATTAATGGCAAGTTTGAATAAGCTGACTGAAAATATGTGAAGAACGATGAGTGAGCAAATCTACGCACTGTTAATTTACTTCAATGGTGATTCTCATCCTTGTTCATACCGAGGAATAATGTTATTTCATTGAGGTCTAACACTATATTTTCTTGAAAGCTAGCCAAGTGTGAAAAGTGGATAGTATCTCTTATCGGTTCATATAGCCTTCAACCGACCCTCAAATCCGTATGGAATTATTAATAATCTAGCGGAAGGCCTCAAATCCCATAGTGTTTTATTCCTGCCAAAGCAACTGTTGGATAATGTTTGTTGCGATCTGTCATTGGATCTTAATGTCAGTAACTTTTGCGATAAAGTCATTTTCTTGCCATAAATCGATACTGGTTTAGTTTTGCTGTTTTAAGTACTATATTACCTCATTTTCTGGGGCCGAAAATGTTCCTCATAATTTGGACATCGTGTAGTTTCTAAAAGGAAGAGGTTTCCATTTCTATGCCAAATAATGACTGCAGTTTAGTTGCCAAAAATATAAGATAGTGATAATTTGGCAGTCTTCCTGAAATATTGCTCTCTAACTTTTCTCTTGCTTTTCAACACGATATGGAAGTTGGCAGAAAGTGTTGTGAATATTAGTTTATCAAGGAAGCATCGCAGACGTCCGTTATGTAGCGGATGGGAGAAGAGACTAATAAAATTTTCTCACTTTAGACATATTGATGAGAACGCACGTATTTGAGTTCTCCAAAATTGGACATTTTGGTTTCCCCGATTCGTTAATGGCCTTAATGGATAACCCTATCTTTCCCATTTTACCTTTTTCAGAATTCATTCTTCAGTTCCCTCCTGAAACGAAATAATCATTCGATAGATTTCTTTTCTCCATCCAATCGAGATAACTCCTCTTCATGAAAGGATTCTCGACCACACTTCTCATTTGATTGAAACATTGACTCTGACCTATCACGTCCCTCTCCTCCCTTTTTTACACAAATGTGATAACCGGACTCCTTCGTAATATATTTAATTGATTATTTATCTATTGCGTCTGGTTTGATATGCATAAAGATTATTTTCCACAAAATGCTCGTTTCTTTACTTTTAGCATCGAATCTCGTATTTATTCATTAAGGTTGATTTAACACAGCATAGACAAATTAATAGGTGCTCTGAAAATAGTCTAGAATGTTCCTAGTGTATATCCGGTGTCAAGGAGAAAATGAAAGTATAAAACTTGTTAAATATTTCTTTCTTGACGATATTAATATCCTCTGTTTTTCATCCATTGTTATTGTAAATAGCGTTCAATTATTAAATTTTTAATTCGAACCAATGGATAACCTTGTAAAGTATACAATTTGTCCGAGGTAGCTGGATATCGTTATGTGAAATCGTTTGCTAGGTATTCTCGCTACATTCTAGGAACCATGTCAAAAAGAGAAAAAGGCGTTTTTTGCATGAAACCAAGTTGCACAATGTCTAAATGGCAGTTAAAGGATGTATGTCATTCCACAGAATGGGTGGCAAGGGCCAGGTTTCGTACAAAGAAAGTAAACAAGGGTAGTATCATTGAGGGCACGTATTAAAACTCTAAGCTCCTAACCCTTTCAACATCGGACAGGTAGAACTTCATCTCCAAGTTGTTATATCGTTACCTTGTAGAAATTTATTTGAAAACTATCAGGTTGGGGAATTTTTGAGCTCATGGAACTGGTTAAAAATTTATTTATTAGAACCACAATTAAAGAGCGGCTGTGAAAATGTGATTATTTTCAAATCTTCGGAATTCTCTTCGCTTGATATAGCTTAGTATTCGGTTCAGATTTCGCCGTTGAAGACTTAAATGGGAGATTGCAAGTTCACTGTTTTTTCAAGGATCGGTGGTTGCATTCATGTGCCACTTCATAATCACGTATTTCACACATCCCGTTCGATAGCAGAAGACCTCCTTCGTAGCTACTGAGTGATAAATGGAAACAATCTAAGACTTGAAGAGTTTATTTGACTCCACTTCGAGGTACGATAATTTATCTCACATACACTTCCTGTTCTTGACACAGATCGCCTCATGTGATAAGATATGAGAGGTCATTTGCTTTCTAGCCGATCAGTTCTTACAAAAAATATATGTTCATTCGTGAATGTGCTATCTACCATGCAAATTTCTTCTAAAAAATACCACATTCAAGTAATTCTGCTGACGTAGTACTTTAAGTAATGATGGACTTTTCTATATTTATTAATGCTTGTCGTATTTCTTTATTCATGCTTCAGAGCTTGTCCAGCTCTAATAACCTCATTCTTACGACATGATTTCTCATAGGTTTTCATCCATATTTGTCATAAGGGAGCCTCAATTAGTACAATTTATGCGTTATATTTACCTTCAGGAATAAAAGAATAAGATTACTTAATCTTGGTATCAAATGGCTTTCATTTTGAGTATCTAAGTGAAAATATTTATCTAAATTAAACCTCTTTATCAAAGAAATGTCAGGGTAAATTTTCAACTCAAAAGATAGTAATTGGTAGAGAAAGCTCCATCAATAGAGATTTTTCAAAAATAACAAGATTCATAACTTTTATTTATAGATTTAAATGCAGTGATTAAATTGACATTGTGGCAAGAAGTACACTATCCTTCTCAAAATTGTAAGAAAGACCAGTATTTCAAGGGAGTAAGCAAATCCAGTGCACAATCGATGGTAAGATTCATCATCTCGAAATCTTTGATGATCCATCTAAATAGACATTGTAAATATTTTATTATCATATAATTTGTTATCTATGATGCTACCTTAATCTATTCTGAGGCAAATATGGATAAAGTATAGAGATGATCTATTTTTACACAAATTACAATACCTGCCAATCTATTTCAATTGTGAGAAGGCATGTAATTTTCAGTGAGCAAATTTTCACTTAAAAATATGTTAACTTATTTGAGAACATAAACGTACCGCTTAAATTTGAAGTTCTGCCACTATTCGACTCTCCTGGAAGAATAACCAATTCTGAGAGGTTCATCACCCGCTGTGGACCTTGAGATCTAGCAGAGAAGAATTAATTTCTAATGAGTTTTGGAATTTAAAAATTGATTGCAAAGATAAAAATATACCGATTAACTTTTATTTGAAAATAACCTACGAAATTTATTTTTCTGCCTGTATAAAAGAAATTTTAATAAACACTGACAAACGAACGTGTACGCCATTAAAATGGGAGCATCGTGTATATAGCTTTGTGCTAGTTCGAATGTAAACTTTTCCGCAAAAACGTATTAGAAAAAACAAGATTATGCAACCACGTATGAATGTGAATATCTGTTCTTGAAAATCCACATTCAGCGTAAATCTTCATCTGAGCATCTTCGAAACTAATCTAATGTCGATCAATAAGAAGTCTTAAGGCGACAGGCCATACTACCACACTAAATATTGATGACGTCTGAGTTTTCTGTGACTTTTTTGAAAAATATCGAATTTAATTTCCTTTCACTTTTAATCACTGTAGTATTTACATCTCTATATCTAAATGCCCCTCTTGTAGCCCATATATAAACAATAAGTAGCCATTATTTATTGATTAGTTATACCTCGTGATAATATTGAGTGAGATAAGCTAAGTGTATTTCAACCTTTCTCGGCGTTTATCCAAACGGCAAGTATTAACCAAATGAGAGCGTAAAAACTGGATTCACACTAGTGATAACGGTGAAACAAATTATTATAATCAATGTAGTTGTGCCAGGTAATGGAAATATAAATGGTGTGATCACGCTGTTTAGTGACAGACCTATCCAATATTTAGCAACGATATGAAAGCCATCATAATACTTGAATTTCCTCTCTTATTAGTGCTTCACACATAGACGATTTGATTGTTTTCGTCTGCTTTTAAAGCATCAAATACCAAAAATGTGCATATCTAGTTGGTAATATTTAACATAAGCAGTTTTTAACAGTCTGGGGTTAATAAAAGTTTCAAGGAAATTTTAAACATATTTAAGGAGCTGCTGGCACTTAGAACAACTTGTGTTCACTTAATTTAATGTCACTTTTTATGAAGTCGAAAGTGTTTGGACGGCAAAACTGGCCTAGTTGGAAAATAATACTCATTAAAAGATTATGTGGTTTATTCTCATTTCTCCATTATTTTAAATAAATCATTTGACTTTTTAAATGAAATCCCCTATGAAGGAATAGTGACAAATCTGAGAAAAAATGTTTTCTGCTCATTTCTGATATAGAGTAATTCGATCCATTTCCTGTCCATCTATTTGCAGTTTTATGTTGAATCAGTAATATTGAATTTGGAAACAAAATCTTACACATACGTTTGTTACAGAAATAAGGATTTAGAAGTCGACATTTTTATTTCCAAACTACCCACCCGGAAGATGCAGGAGATGTAAGAAAGGCCGTTGCAGTAGCATTACAGACCGATGCTCTTGCAGAAGATGTTCCACTGAATATTATTTCAGAATTTTTAGCAGAAGATCCCGGACTAGTTATAATATCAGCAGCTCTGAGGTACGCTCTCGCTTTAATCTCCATAGTCTTCTGATCAACTCGGGCTGATTTAACTTGACTCATCAGAAGTGCCGCCACCTTCTCTACCAGATCTTTCATCAGTCGCAACTAAGGGGAAGAATATGTTATTTAAATTAATTTAGGCAACGGCAATGACCATTTTTAAAACGATATACCTCAATATCATCTCTTATATCCCCATCATCTATGTCAACTATGCTTGGGAACTGCTTGATGGCGGCGGATTTCGCCTTCTGTAGACTCTTGTTTGCTCGTATTATACGTTCCTTCAAAAGGCTTATATCTTTCTCTTGTTTTGTTTTATTTCCATCTAGTTTCATTTTCAATATTGCAGCTTCCCTTAGATCATCATCGGCTGTTTCACAAGCAAGGTGCTTTTTCTGGAAAATAAATGTTGAGAACAAATATTATACGGTTACTTTCAAATTGTTTTAAAAGATAAATATTATATTGGACATGATCGATAAAAGTGTCCGTCTAGTTGGACGATATAAGCTAAATCTACCTGAGCGGCAGTTGCAAGTGAAACATAATTCCTCTTCTTTTCCTGAACATCCTTCTTCCAGTTCTTGCAAATCTGTTCAAGTCCGTTTCTTTCTTCAATTAATTCCGGATCGGCTTCTTTGTAATTATATTCATAAAGACGATTGCTCTCTTTCACCAACGAAAGTGTATTTTGGAGAGCTTCTAGCTCACGTTTAGACTGCTCAATTTCTGCATTTAGTTTATTGCCATAGATGTGTAAATCGTCTATTTCTTGCATTACCTTTAAAATATAAAAGATTCTTTCGAAGCAAATAATAAGGCTACTTTCAAATTAAGTAAAAATTAAGTGGCAACTGTAAAGTAGTCTCAATGAAAACAAAAACTTTACTTCGGTTACCTGTTAACAAATTTGCTAAAAGCAAATTTAAAAATGAAAACAAAAGGGAAATAACTAATAGTAGTGAATCTTATTAGAAAAGTGATAATGATGAAGATATTATTTCAACTACATCCAAATTTTTATGTCAGTTTCAAAAAATAACTTCCTCCAATGTAGATACATTTTTTATTATGCACAGCAATATAGGTTTTCCAATTATTTCAAAACAATACAAAACATTTGGAAAATAATTTTCGTAATTACCTTGATTACATGATACGTCTGATTATCTGATTCCTCATCTTCGGACTTATTCATTTTAAGTAACTCAATTTCATATCTAAAACAAGTAAATTCTTAAAAGCCAATGCCTATTATAAATGAGAGTCTGTCTAAGGATAATTTACCGATTCATGAGCATGTCAGCTCTCAGTCTTTTGAAATTGATTTCTTTCTTCAATTTCGACTTTTCTTCATTTGCAAGATGTATTTTCATTTTTAGCGTTTCCATAGCGATGTTGATATCAAGTTCTCGTTCCCTCACACAAGTCTCTACATCAACCCGATATTTCTCCAAATTAAAAACTTTCTCATCGAAGAATTCCAGTTTCTTATCGATTCTTTGCATTTTCAGCCGCAGCATGGTTTTATCCACTAGAATACGATTGCGTTCATTCTTAAGATCCAAGAGAGCTTTCTCAGTCAAACCAATGTTTAACTCATCGTTATCTCTCTGCATATCAAGTGATTTTTTATAATTTGAGAATTTTGCCAAAACACGCTCCATTTGTGTTGATTCAGTCTGAAATTTCCATAAACTTTATCAGTAAATGTCATTATTCTCTAGAGCGCTTTAAAATTATGATCTTTTAACTTAAATAATATATTCATTTTAGCTGTAAAAGTAGAATTCTAAAAATTCTCTTCAGATTTCCATTTAATCGGAAAATCGAAATAGAAAACCAGAGTAAATGATTTACTACCCAAAGTCATGAAAAAATTAATTAGAGTTTTCACTATAGTAATGCATCGGAACACAAGGAGAGATTAAACTGTCCAATAGAAGCTATGGAAAGGGATCTGGTGGAAGGAGAAAATGAATTCGGGACATAAAGAACCTTACAGAGTTTTATTTTCGTATGCTCTTTACTTCTTGGATGTAGTTCAGTACTTTACGTCCTAACGAAATCTATAAGCAAGGGAATAATAATATCCTGTTTTAAAGCAATAGATGAAACATTTCCTTACCAGTGAACGTATCTTCAGTTCATTTCAATTTTTATCCTACTAACAGTAATACAATAGTGACTTCGTCCAGATGATGATATAGCATTATTTTGTGTAAATCGCAACTGATTAGACAGGCAAACTAGAAACAACGGAAGCCAATGATACTCAGGTGTTCATGTGTATACTGAACTTAAGGACTTTGGCATACCTATCTTCTAGTCTATATTTCCTCCGTCATCACTGTTCTTACGAGTAGTTCCCCTCATACATTTGTCCTACATGCTGGCTGAAGTTTATAAATTTCCCGTGTCACTATTAGCTCTTATTATAAAACCCCCCTTCACTGAACCGCCAATAACTTAGAGGGACGATGCCAAGGAAGAAGTTATGAATACGGCAACTAATTTACCTCTAAATTCTTCAATTCTCTGGAAAGTTTCTGGTATAATGTTTCAAGGCCTCCTAACTCCGCAGAAAGTTTATTTAATTTTTCTTGAAATGCCACTAACTCTTCCATATTTGATGTATCCATTTGCATTTTCGATATACGATTTTCAATTTGAATAATTTTGAAGTCCTAAAATATAATAGTTAATATATTTCTTTGAGATATCTTATTAACTATATATATTCAGTAACATAAATTCATAATTATAATTATTCAGTATTTATAATGTTTGAACCAACCTGATCATAAAAAATGCGGTCTTGTTGCGTTAAAATTTCCTCCATTTTAGAGATTTCATCATCGAGAATTTTAATATTATTTTTATAGCTTTTAATCAAACCTTCCGTTTTTAACTTATTGTCATTTGCAGTTTGCTTCTCCTATATTTAGAAATGGTACATTCGGTATCAAATGTATTCAGTGGCAAACTAGTAAGTGGAAACCAACCTGAGAGATATGAAATCGACGTCGGCTGAGATTTTCAATATGTTTAATTAAGTTGTTGGCGTGTCTTTCTTCTTCTCGAAGTAGAAACTCAGTTTCATTAACCAATTGGTCAACAGAGAGTTTACTCTCCTGAACATCTTTTAACCTCATTTGCAATTTTTCTATATTTTCTAAGGTCTTATTTATCCTAAGAGCGTGATTGGTTCATTAATTCTTACTGATCGAATTGTGTAGAATTCGCAAATTTTGATTCCTTAATAACCAATCGGAGAGATCGTAGATTTAAACAACTTCTGACAGTTATATTGTTAAGAGCTTTTAGCTAAAATTTGAAGTTGTAAAATGGGCTGAGCAAACCTCTGATTTAGTGGTTTTCATCTCACTCACAGCAATTGCGCTTTCCTCTTTTAAAACCTTCAGTTTCCTTTCCGAGTCTTCTATTTTTATTCTGCACTCAGCAGTATCTTTAATTGAGCCAGCGAGAAAATGTGCTTGTTCCTTTTTATTTATCAAGTTTTCGTCGATTTTCTGATCGAGGTCTTCATATAACTACATACACATTAATATGTTAGTGAGAAAAGGCACGAGTCATTGAATCATAGAAGTATTCAAACCTGCAAAAGAGACTCAATTTTTTCCGATCGATTCTCAGATCGACTAACAGTCTTTTGCCATAGATTCAGCGCCTCTTTTCTCTCTGAATTATCGTTTCCAGCTTCTTTTCCGAGCCTTTCCATTTGATACTAATAGAATTAATTAGTAAAAGATAATTTCATGAAATCTCACACACGCGAAAGCCCATCTTTTAACATGAAGAATAAAAACTTATAAATTAGAAAATTATTTTACGAAGTACGTAGAAAAAAACTGATTTCGTTCATGTAGATATAATCTTACTTTCATTACGTTCCCGTCAATAACTAATCTATCCAACTTCGATTTTACATTAGTTTTCTCTTCTGAAAGATTTTGAATTTTCATGAAAAGTTCCTAATGAACTAATAAGTAGTTAAAAGTATGTTACTTTGACTACGGATTCATCCGTATGTTGATAGCATTTGATAGCATATGTATCATCACATTTTTGAAGTGCAAAATTCATCAAGTCTTCTAGTTGAGCGGTTTCAATTTGGAGGGTCTCTTGAACATTTCGTATATTCATACGCTTTTCAAAAATTTTATTCTCGAATTTTATGCTACATTTAAAATGTGTCTTACTTCTATTGCAAATACTTTTTCCTTCATACTATTAGATTGGGCTTTTTTTTGCTTAATATCCATTTTAATGTTAGAAACTTCGTTATTGCAGAGTGTAAGAAGATGATCCTCGCTTAAGCAGTTAGCGCTCATTATTTGATATTGTGTGGTGATATCTCGTACTGTCTTGCTTATTTCACTTTTGTGTTCTGCCATCAACTTGATACGACGGTCTAATGTAGTTAGCGCCTTATCTAATTTCGTTCCACAAAAAAGCGTATTTTCGAGCTAAAGAGAAATAAATTTGATTCTGTTAATTGCATATAAATAAATAATATTAAAATTATTTAACATTTAACTGTATTTGTCACCATTATGAATTGACAACACCAAACAAATTGCAAAAAAAATACTTTTGTTACTTATTGCTGCTCATATGAACAACCTTCTGAAGAAGACAATTATTTTCTTCGTTGGCCATTGGCACTGCGAAATTTCTATCAGGAAAAACAGCCTCAAATACATTACGTATAATACTCTCCATTAATTTTATTTTAAGCCTTGCAAACGGTTAGCAAACAAACAGATCGTCGTTTAAAACGTTTTCAAGGACTTCATAATTACTCAATTAAAGTGCATTTTATCTTTATTTTAAAGTTTAATATTTAATAAATTTTAATATTGAAGTAATATAAACGCTTTATACTAAAGCAGGGAATGTTTTAAATGTCAAACGTGAATTGCCGACAATGAATTAGAATATTTTCGCTTACCTAAACATGATGCATTAGAATTACTGCATTAAGATATAAAATTAGCCCTAATTTCGGATTAATTCAAACGTTATGAGCGATATTACGCAATTATATCAGTGGGATTAAATTTCTGCAATAAAATTATTGATGAATAACATTTCATATTGCTTAATTTTAGTGTTTTTAGCTGGCTAAATCTGACTGTGAGCATAAAATATGAAAGCTCCTATCGATTATAACTTTTTTAACTGAAGACATAATTACTTATATTAGAATTTCCGTTTTGTGTAGAGTATGACCATCGAAATGTTCTTAAATCCCCTCATTAGTAGTGATATAATATGTGACCAGTGATTCTAAATCCTTGAAAATTAGGTGCAATTAGAAACATACGTCATTTCTTTAGACGTGATTAGGGTATCCATTAATTTGATAATAAATTATACATATTTTTCGTTTGACAACTGTGTTCCTTCTCACATTAAAAGAAGTATTTTTATTGTTCTCTATAATGATTTAAACGTAAAAATTGTAATACGATATATTTTTGGAGAATATGTGGTATATATAAGAAAAATAACATTTTTCACCATAATTGGGCAGCTCATTTCGAATATGTAACGGGTTACAATACCCCCGTCCCTCGTCCCCAATGATTTTCATAGTTACAATGGATACCGGTCTTTTTGGTCGGAACATACAATTTGCCTCTGGCTTTTGAAGTAACCTGGGGGTCGTTTGTGTGCACCTTCTTACTGCTTCCTCGAACACAGCTGCGAGTCGCTTCAGCATTTCTTTTATTTGCTCCTATTGGCAGATTACACTTCGGATTTTCGGCTCGAAACCGTTGAACACATCAATCCAGTCCAACCCGAAGAGGTTGATACCACGATCAGCTTCATTACACACAGTGAAGGCGGTTTTCCCTTCGAAGATTGTCTCGCATTTTAACACTTGTACTGAGATACTTTAAAATGAGCAGTATCTAGCCTGAGGCTACCAAGAGTTTTCAAAGCCTCGTTTGAGACTATGTCTGAGCCAGTGTTAACTTGCAACTCGAGAAACACTCCATTAACACTTGGGGTTTCATGGCGACATCTACTTACATTAACCTACATCGTGTTGGTATACCATACGCTTGGCAGTGCTGAGCCTGATAGGGACCTCTTTTGTGGCTTGGGTACGGTCGTTATTGACTGCTTTGGGAGAATCCTCCCTTGTGTCCGTACGAATTGCAGTCCTGGCACTGATGTCTAAAGAAAGGACAATCTTTATAGAGGTGAAAGCCGCCATAAAATCGGGACCTAGCTTCATAATAGGAGTTACTGGGATACATCTGCTGTGTCTGAGGCTGCGTCGTCGGGTTATTTTTAGTTGATCGGTCGATTTTGGGTTTTCTGATTAGGCATGCTCGAGTTCCATTTTTTAACCATGTTCGAGTCGGCAATAAGTCTCCGAAAATTGTCATATTCATCCACCAAATTGTATAACATAATATCTGGGTTATTATCTAAAACAGACAGCAGTTTCAGGCGAATTTCCGCATAGTATGCTGGACGAAGACTCCGAATGAATACAAGGCGCCTAAATTGATCCTCCTTTAGCAACCTATACGAGAGTGTGTTGCACATTCAAATCACAATAGCTGTGGACTTGTGAATACCTTCACCTTCGCGTGTAGTCAAATCTATTGAAAAGAGAGATGTTATCACCAAACACCTTCTCGTACTTTATGATCGTCTCCTCAAACGTCAGGTCCTTTGGCGAAAGTGGTAGGAGATAAGCGGGGTAGAGATCGTGGTCACTTTTACTGAACTTCCGAAATAGCATGATGATTCTCATTTCGTCCAGCAACCCTACCATTCGATTTTCACAAATAAAGAAGGCTTCTGTCGTGGATCTTCCGCGAGCAGTTCAACGAGATAGAATCCGAGCAACAGGAGAGCATTAACTCAAAGGAGGCAGAAGTATGGTACGTTAATGCAGGTAAATTTTAATTCTAGAAGATACTTTAACCTAAGCATTAATGGTATGTAAGTGGAGCTCCAGATCGGTACTGGCTTCGATATTCGAGGCTGTGCGCCTCCAAATATCGATGCGATGTGGGGCAACCAGTGTCTACATGTTGCCGAAATCCCAATTCAGTCGTCGAAACCAGATTTTCACAGGACTTAACTCTAACTTACGACTTCGAATCTACTAAAAGTGCGATATACACTACGGTGACAAATTCACATTCAAAAGGTCCGATATTATTCTACCCTCGCTGATCAGATCAGCAGATCAGCCATCTCTATCTTCAGTGAATTCGTGGTATACCAGAAACGCTCGTTACGGACCCAAGTACACAGTCTGACTCTACATTTTGCCAAATTTTGTTCCGACCGATTATTTACCTAAGGAGATCTCTCGCCCTGCTAGGACAATCCGCCCTAGAGCAGAATTTAGAGGTCCTGATTTGAGAACAGTGTATAAAGAGATGTTGCTATCAAAACTACTTTGCGTCCCAACAAAGTGTAACCCAAGGCGTGCATATAGTGCTGGTGATCTTGTGTATGCCCTTAACCATCATTTAAATCCCCACTGGGCAGCTGCCGTAATCACCAAGCTGTATGGCAGCGACATCTGCGATACGAGGGCCTGAAAGGACACTTGAGTTCGAGATCACAGACAACTCAGACTTGGAGGGTTTGATTTGTCGTATAGTGAAAGACATCATTCTTTAAATAATCTTGACACTAACAATTTATTATTCTGTATTTTACAGCTCCCTCATCCAGAACGGCTTATGATTCACCGATGTAGTTCAACGAAAGAAACGATCAAGATATTGCCTTCAGTGCACTATCAGAACTCAAGGTAATTTCTCTCCCGGTCGATCTCGCTCTAAGGATGGATGGATAGTGATCAAATCTACTAACGAGTGTACTATATATAAGAAAATAATATTTTCCTCAAAATAATTCTTATATATAAGATTCTTTATTTTTCACCTTTTAATTCCCTTTTATTTGAACGAATTTATTTACATAACGGTTGTAAATGGCGGATAAAATAAATCGACCTGTTGACACGAAAGCATGCGTCTTATTTTGATATGTTGGTTTGGCCGTTTTGTATTGTGGTGTTGTCGGGTCGTATTCGTGAGTAGTGTAATGTCTTAGGGAACCTGAGAGTCGGTTACGGTATCCTAGAGAGGGGAGCGGATTATAACAATATTTTACATCCTTATTAGCCTTCCATAATAGCCACAATTTCAGACATCATTATTAACACCTAATTGCCTTAATGGTTGATTTTAGTCCAAAATTATGAAGGATAACGACATTACAATTTAACACACTTTGACAAATATATAATTTTTATGAATAATGAATGATGAATTGTTGATACAGTCTTTGCCGAATCAAAATTTATTCATTTTTATCAGGCAGCATATAATTGAAACTCGACTTTATTGTCAGTAATTGAACAATGTAACAGTTACTTTAAATGATATTTTTCCAATATTTTCATGATTTTATGGGTGTTTTTAAACTGAATACACGTATATCAACCATATCTCAACAATTTAATTTCGACTGTAAATAAGCAAATAGTTTTATAATCTTTTGTTGTAATTTTTTTAATTCGCTACTATCCACTGATCTCCTCTATCCTAAAACTATCCTAAATGATCACCCTTAAGAGCATTGTGGCATTGGTCATCTCACATATGTCAAAATTCTAAGTAGCCTATTAAATAAACTTCAACTCAGCAATCGATTCTCTCATTACTATTTAAGTAAAACATATCATGCATTGATTTCATATTCATAAGATTCCTGATTAAACTCCACTCATCCATCGCATTGTTCTAAAGAAAATCAGTGATGGTTGAAACCAAAATCAGAAAGCTTTGAATTCTTCTTTTATTTTAATCTCTACTACAATCTCAATCTGAGCTTATTCAAATGATGTGATTTGCAGTAGATAAATCCTAGTTTTCGCTTCTTCTTTGAAGTTGTTTTTTTATCACGTATCACATTTTATATATGCTTTATCAAGGGAAAACTTTCTTCATTTAAGCACAAATTGAAATAACATTGTCAGCTTATTTTTTAAATTTGAATTATTTTCTGCTATTATTTAAAATTTATTTAAATATAATAAATATAAGTGATTCAAATTTTTATCTAGTTTATTTTAATTTATTGAATAGCGAGTGAATATAATTGAAATTTCATTATATTTATCAAGGAAAGATATTTCATATAGATTATTTTGATTGCATGTGACCCGTAAAGTCCAAACATTTGTTATTCCATACTGACATCTAAGAACTAAGTTATCACACCATTCCGTTCCTAATAGTTAGCATCTAACCCCAGACTGGATAATATTTTGCATAAATCAATACATTGTTTGTCTTGAAATAAATCGTTCTATAACATTTTTGATGGATATTTTTTATGCTCAATGCAGCTGAAACAAAACCGCATTGGAAGTTGCCTTTGATTAGCCCTAAAATTGCTGACATTGAAAATCAAAGCTTATCGAAGGCAAACAAATGTGAAATAGGAAACATGTGTGGAACAATTCCTTTTTACACAACCGTATCCCGAATGATTTGTTTTTCAGCTAAAATATTAATAAAACTGGGTCTCGTGGTGCGGCTCGAATTACTGTGCCCCTTGGCAGCAAATAAAAAAATGCAAATGCCATGCTTTAAGAAAAAATTTGCCATGCAGCTTTTATATATAGAATTGAAAATGGTCGATATCTTTTATACCCAACGATAACAAATCTTGAAAACATTTTTTACAATATAGTAAATAATATTAACATTGATAATAAAATACAACTATTTAAAAATAGCATGCAGTGAAAATGTTTTAACTGGAATTCAATATTGACAAGAATATGTGAGAATGAATTGGAATGAAAATAAAGATGATTGAGTTGAGGTTATTGAATAAAAGATTGTCGTAATAATAAGCCTAGCAGGCAATATATAACGGTATGCTGTACCCTATGTAGTGTAGGCTGTAAACTGAGGCGTATTATTGATATGGTAGCTAAGAACCGGAAGGAAGAATCGGTAACTCAATTTAGGCATTCCTTTACATATGCAAATATGCGTAACATTTATCAAGTGGAAGTTACCATATTTAAAAATTAAGCACTTCTGCCAAAACCCTGTTAACCAGTTTAATTCTGTTAACATCTTAGTTATAAGATGAAATAAGTTGTTGAAATGACACGATATGTCATCCAGCAATAAGCACTACTAGCAGACACAGACAAATATCTTTTACACGTAACCTTCTTAGATCACATTCTGTGTGTAGTTAAGTTATCTTTTTGTAATGAACGCTCGTTCCTGACCTTTCGACGACAACCGGATTGACAACTCAATCCGGTGTTACAATATTCTACATGGAAATGCATTAGCCCTGCTCTGGAGTTTATTTTTACCCATCACCTTTTGCTTTCGAAATCACCTGATTTTCGTGTTAACTATTATCCATAGAAAAGCAAAGTATAGTGAAAAGTATCACCTATTGGATAGCATTTGAATATGCTAAATAACAAAATAGTACAATAGGAGTTGAGACAGAGCATTGAACTACGGGAGTATATAATGAAATCAAAATGTAAGCAGCCAAAATTTATATGAATTCTGCGAGCATTAAGTTGTCCACTTTCACCTAAGACAAATAAGACACATAAATTGTGTTTGTTTAATCTTGTCTTTTATAACATTTATTTAGCTTCATATTTCCCCGTAGTCTTTTACAATAGTTCCTCGAGTGTATATATATGTGGGAGTTAATATGTTAAAACAATGCTTATTTTATAAAACTTTGTGCTAAATGCATTTTCATATACTAAATCCCCAGTTATATTTATCTGACACGATTTTGATATTTGAAATATAGAAAAAAAGCATATTTAGGTTTCCCGAACTAGCGCAGAGAACAAATTCCAACAAAAACTGGAAAATATAACAAAAGTTCAGTTATTTTAATGAAAAATATACTCTATAAATTAATGTGTGCAAACTAAATTTGAACCCATAAATTTTATCGCCCATGGTAAGCTGAAACATTATAATTTTTAATCTTGGAAAAGCATTTGAACAAAGGACACTATAAGACATGCAAATATAAATCAACTGCAAATCAAGAATAAAGCAAAAGAAAAAAATTAAGTCATACCATCAAAAAAGCCAGCTGAATATGCTTAGTGCTTTAATTTCATAACTTTCCTCTTTTCTGGGTGAATTCAAGTTCAAGGCGTCCTGAGCTATGGAATAGTTTATTAAATCGAATGTTTGATCTGCAAATCCAGATGCAGTCTTGTTTTCAAATAAGTTCAATACATATTGATCATAAAAGTTAACTTGATTATAACTAGAATATAATCAAAGTGCACTTCATTAACAACTTAAGCGTATATTTGCTGAAATAGCCACTGACGCTAATATCTACTGTATATTTCGCCAACACTATGCTGCACCAAAGATCATATAAAGGTATTATTTTATTAATGACACCTATTAAGAGGAAGTACTTTCTGGGTTATGAAAGTAAAACCCAATCCGACAAAAGACAATAATCACACGGAAGCTACTGTCGACTAACGATAACAATCAGCTAAATAATATGTCCTACAAAAAGGATATCCAGTTTTGGGATATCTGATATCGATTTAAATTTTAAAACTGAAATAAATAATTAAAAGTTACCAATTCCTAATAGAATACATCAATAGAATCAATTACTCTCATTCAATCAGTTAAATTATTAAGATTTTAATTATAATGTTAAAAAAATGGACTGCATGCTGCCATTGTTGTCGACGCATCTTTTTTGAGGCTTTCTATTGGTCAGTATCGCATAAGAAAAAAGAGCCTTTGTTATTTAAATTCGTTTAAAATAATTGGACAGAGCAAAATTAGAGAAGATACAGAAGGCTTGCATCTCGAACAAAAAGGAATAGAAATAATAATGCGCAATAAAAATCTTTCACAAATGTAAAAATTGTTGTATTTTAAGGTCAACCAAATTCAATTATTTTTATTATAGTTTCGGGTTGCAAAATCTGCAGTGGCGATTCAATCCATGAATTAGAGTTCTTCACATAAAAGATGCATATATTCCAGGCAGATAACTTTCGTCAGTGGTTCTGTCTTGGAGAGGTGGGTCTAGATGAATAGGCCAAACCCGTCCATTCAGGCAGATGGTTATAGAATAACTTTTAACTTAGTTCTCAATGGATACTATTGGATTATTTGCCCTCTTTATTCTACCGTTTTAAGTCTTCATAAAATTATATTCATGTGTGAGAATTTTGCGTAAATTGGGAACATTAAATTTATTTTAAGCATCATAAAGTTCGTCAGTTTGCACTCTCACTACCTCGTTATGACACAGTTTATCCGCCTGTCGTACAAATCCCAGATTTCCTGCACTCCAGACAGATGCTATTTTAAAAATCTTTTTCATATTTTTATTTGTGTTGAACAATAGAATTTTGATCCATATTGAAATATTCCCTCTTCTGAATCGGAAAGATGGCTGTTTTCTGCTAACCTCTAAAATATCTAATACCACTAGCAGAGTTGGTTTGATAATCCGATCAACGATGCCACTGCCCCTCCTAAAGGCTAGCAGAATATACTAGCCTTTCCAAAATAAGAAGAACAAAAGTTAAATAGAACTGAATGAGTATTGTTAGGGATTTTAGTGGTATTACGGAATCAAACTCAGTTAAAATCAATCGATTTTCGTTGATATGGGCATATCATATAAGACAAATGACGGTCTACTGAATTCAAGAACATAGAAACGGAATCCTGCGGTTTATTGAAATTTATGATGAACTTGACTGTTTAAGGTGATATCAGACAAACTTACATATATTTAGCTAAAAAAAAGTACAACCATTTGATTTCTTGATTTCGCGCCTCAGTTTCTTACGGTGTCTATTAAAGTTTTCACCTTAAATATTTTGGCAGCTGCTAATAACAAAAATAATTATTTTATTTCGTAACTTTTTAAGAGAAATACATTTCCTAAATAAATCTTAAATTTTAGCGCTCTACCTAAATGATATGTGACACAAGTAAAAGCAGTTCTACTTCTATAGGTATGTTTATCAACAAGTGAAAATTCAAGCATTCGGCATATAACTTCATGCGTATATATATATACCTATCCTCTTATTACCTGTACAATAAATTTATTATATGTTACAGTTATTCAACGAAAATGCGTAATCTTCAGTAACTGGGTGCAAAATAAGCGTATGTTGGGGAAAATGCAAAAAATGACTGAAAACAGTTATCAGAATCATATTACCATCAGAATTCTGATAATATATACAGGTTGTTATGAACATTATTAACCTATAAAATTGTCTTAGCCTACCTTTTAAATGTAAATAATCAGAATTCATGAATTTATCTTTATTATTTCAATAAAAACGAATAACCGAGGAATATGTTCCGATAACTCCAAAGTCCATTTATGGAAGCGTTTTTCAATGCCCTTCTTGTGTAGAAGGATAGCATAGTGAAGCTTCTCTGATGAAGAACTCAAATTCCGCCACCCTTAAACTGACCTGATTTAACCATAGGGTCTGATTCGATGGAAATCAAACTCATGACCTCTGAGGTCGCTATGGCGAACATTCCAACCATACGCCACTGGATTGATAATATCTTTTGCGGTCCATCAGTTAAAAAATATTTGGTGAACATTATTAAATGATCACTTGACATAGATAGAACTTTTGCAATAGTTAATAAAAATTCATCTGTTTAAATACTGAGCTATTCTTTTAAAGTTTCAACTTTCCTTAAAAATTTCCTGCTATGATTATAAACGAAAAAGTCCAAATATAATTTTGATAAAGAAGATACTACACGCAACTACATATTTTTCAATTTTATTTCTTTATTATTGCACAGGTTTTTCTGTAATTACTTATTTCTTTTGGAATAAGCATATTTCATGTCAAATTCCCTCTTTTATTAACGGTCCTGGTGTGAAACACTTATACTTCTATTTAAAAAACGGGAACTTATTTTATCAATGGAATTATTACTGTACATATATAGCTGAATTAGCAGACACAGGATTCGCACTGTGAAGCACGATTCTATAGGCAAAGCACACGAAGTACCAGTTATTTTAAGGTCACCTATCATTGCTTCCTCCATTTCGCGGGAGCAAATTGGAACTATCTTAACGCAGACATTTTAATTCAGATAAGTACAACTATCTTCATCATCATCCCTGAATGTAACAATCGCTTAGGTGATTACTTTGTGCCTCCCTTTACAAGAATTTCAATTTTTCACGAACAAATATACATTTATAAGAAGTTTTTGCTAAAATACAAAATAGGCTTCCATTTTTCATTATTACCATCATCAAGAGAGGTAAGAAAATGAATTAAAATAAAATTAAAAGTAAAGTTAAATTAATTTAAATTATTTAAATTGAAATCCAATCTAGATTATTAACCTCTCTTAGAAAAATATCAATATTAAGGAGTAAATAATCATTCGTCTTAAGTTTCCATAGAGTTGTAAATCCTGTCCCTTTTCTTTCCTCCGAACAAATTTGAAGGAAAATCTCCTTTTCCGGAAGTATAAATGAATGAAAGAAACAGAGGTAACTTGTTATCGTCCGTGTTGGCATCTTTTTCTCTGAAAATAGGTCTATGTAACCCATATTAGTAATAACAGTAAAATAAATATCTTAAATACTCAAAGGAATGTTTATAAAGGAAGAAAATTATAAAATGAAACTGTAGTACCCAATCCCATTTAGAGATATGTTTTTTCAAACTTCATTTTAGGTAGAGGAGAAGAGACATGAAATCCTGATGAGAAATTCCAGCTATGTCACCCTATTTATTAGTCAAATGCATCTAGTGCGGTTGGCCATTCCACTCTTCGGGTGCCAAGAACCTTGGTCACCCCAAAAACTTAAATAATCATTCCATTTGTTTATTTGAAAATAGAGTCGAAGTAATCAAAACATCATACCATTACTTTATTATGCACTATTTTGTACACTATGTACAATTTCATATATCTATTTCAAATTCAAGGCCACTGAAAGTAGTAAAGAAATGATGCTCCCTTTAATATAACCGTTATAAACAGACCTTACAGTTTAAAGATAGTAAAGAGTGTCAAAATGCAGTAAAGTTAATTGCAAAACCTGCAGAGCTCTTTCTCCAACGTATTAGAATATAAAATGTATACATTTCATTGTCTTATTCGCATCCTCGATACGATATTTAAAAAAACGGTTGTACTAAACTGCCTCTAGGCGTATTCTTATGGAAAACGATTTCAACCTACCATATCGATATTATTTGGCATTTGCTGACTTATGGGGAAAATAAAAGAGATCAAAGCAGCATACTGTTAAGCCAGCTCATTAAGATCAGAAAAGTGATCCGCTGGTCACATGTACCTCAGGTTTTTTATATGGTACATAGCAGAGATTGCGGTTTCGATACCCACCGAACACTCAGTGAGCAGAATGGTCACCCGTACCGGTTTAGTCGGGCTAATGCAGAGGGTCACTGAATTCGAATTTTTTAACAGATTAACGTTAAAAAGTTTTTACAAATGGACTTGGGAACTGATTGGGAGCGAGCTTGGAGAAACTCCGCCATTTTAGGTAAATTAATCCAAATAAAGGAGGATAAGTGCATAATCGGTCTTGACTAAGCTTAAAAGATCACCTGCTCCTGATAGTCACATGCTGTTCTTTGATAAAAACTAAGCTGACGAAAATCATCTTAATGAAGCATATCTCAACTAATTCAATATGCTATCCGACACCTCAGACTGACGGAGACCGCTGTTATACCGGGCAGTAAATCAAGAAAATATTTCTTCGTGTATGTGTACGACCAAAGTCATATTTGCCATATTAATTAACGTCAATCCTTAAAAAATTGTGTCAAAATTACTTTCAGGCATTTGAATTAGAAGATACTGTGAACCTTTTTGAAATAAACTGAACACCTTCTTTAAATAAGGAGACAAAACTCAAGGTTGGATTTTAGTCTTCTTTTAAGGTTTATTTGAAATGTTATTATCATCAACGACATTTTGCTATACACAAAAAATATTTCTATAAATTTTTATTAACATATGATAAAATATAAGAATTGAAAAATATTCTTTATCATTTGAGTTGCCATCCCCACCTTAAATGTTTAACATTTTGGACTAAAATGCCCTGTTAATCCTAAAGACTCTTCACTTAAAACTAAAAGACTTGTCAAAATATTAAATTATTGAAAAAATTTTAACAGATGATCGTCAAATTAAACTCTCAGGAAAAAATAACTAACATATAAAAAACAAGTCCGTAGGAGTTCAGTAATAATAATAAAAAGATATGGAATCCAAATTTCTCTACTAATTAAGATCAGTAAACCCTAGGACCAACGCTTAAGATATGATATTTTGAACCGATCCTGCCTCCATCAGAACTTTATGGACCACTTTATAAATTCCCTTGTCAGAGCCATTTCCCGCAGATAACTGTTCAGATTTCCCTTGCCACGGATAAGAACAAATATCAAACAAAATAATGTTACCACTTAAAGATAGTCATGGCCAACTCTGGGAAAGCACTTGTCTGAAGGAAACTTCAACAACTGCAATATTTCTACACTATTATTGGAAAGTACATTCCATTAGGAAGCGAACGATTCCAGGAGTGCCCGAATAGTTATTTTTAAAATAGCTGGTCAAAACAAGGTATATGTATAGTATAAAAAAAATTAGTTTTTCGAACTACCTTTATCAAGTTTAATAAGCCCATCTGTTTATAGATAGCAGAGAGTATATAAATCGGACAATGAATGGATGACATTTAAATTATAGTGTATTAAGGGGGGAGCCTCGCGAGTTTTTCTATTTATCATTTGTGCAAAATGACTTTATCACTAAAGTGGTAAATTTAGTTCATAAAGCTATAATCATGGAAAAATTTTCTCTTCGTTTCGTTGAGCCGTCCTGCATTTGAAATGTTTATAAGAAAGCCATAAAATTTTAATTGTGGTTTTATGGCTAATTCCTTCGTTACAGGTTTGTTTTATCAGGCTAGCAGATTTTTAAGCTAAAAGTAATCACCAATATTCACCAGTTCTACTACTCCTGATTAAATATACTTTTCTTTTCTAAAACCTAATTATAAAATTTACTTCTAGTCAATAAGACTATTTGCCGTTTGTTAACGATTGTTCGATCGAATTATCAAAACCTTGGGAGGAACTCCTCTTTCATTTAATTTCGTTTTTGGCGGTTTATTGAATACATTGCACTGTAGTTATAAAGAAAACTAACTACAGTTCGGGGATTGCGGCTCTTTGAGAGGCTTAGTAGGCTATAACTGTGACGAGAGCATATTATTAACCATCTCTGACAATTTCACAAAGCCGTAAACAAAATATTTGGGATTCCTCAAGAGACGGTGGATTAATCAACACTTTTCAGAGAGCATACCCGCAGAAATACAGTCTTTCCTCCGGAAAAATAATCGAGGCAAAAATGTCTCATAATCGTCCACTCTGATTAAAATTTCCACTCGTCCAAAATGTCTTAGTCGGTATAACCACATTTGAACTGATCCATAGCTCGTTTTTTGTCTTAAGTGACCAGTAGATGATAAATGCTACCAACCCGGAGAAATCGGTCTTAAAAAATGTTTTTCTCGCGAATGGAATAGTGTCAAAAGCTCTGCCTGGTCATGGCGAACCGAAATTTATTATGCTCGTGTCATTCGATTTTCTTCTACCCGATTTGAGAACTTTTAGTGCGGTCTAAATATTTCCCTTTTATACAATCTGTACAATCTCACTGGTCTGGATGAGTAATTTATTAACTACGTGAAAAGGTAACATTTTGTGTCATAATGTGGGGAGACAGTTGAAGAAATTCTTAATTCTTAACGCCTCATATTGTTGTTCAAATCTGGGTACGCCATCACAAATATCTCAGTTCTTGGTGCGCAACCGTATACTCCGAACAGAAAACGGATCCAGCGGAGAACTATATGGACACGTGTGACCTCCCTCTGCCTTGGAATCCCTAAATTCTGGAGACCCTACGTGACTATCGGCCCGACCATAGCTCTAGGTGCTTCAGAAAACCACGAAAAAGATTTAAAGCGGATCCAGATCTCAACCATATGGATAAACAACTTTCTCCGGGGAAGTGTTGAATAACATTGCATAATTTTTATTTGAGAAAGATATTGTTAACTATTCATAAAATTTACAGATTTTTAAGATGTGCTAAATTGCAAGGTCGTTGCCATACATAACTTTGGAAAAAGGCCTGCAATTACGGCTTTTGGCAGCCTACTTAAGTTAAAACAAGTCACGATTTTTAAGTTTATATATTTAAGAGAAGTTTTATTTAATTGAAGTTGCTGTTTGGCCATAATTTAAAGTTAGGATTCCAGATGTTACCGAAACCAGATCTTCCATATTTATGAACTTCTGAGATTGAGAAGTATGCCTTATGCAAGAATAGAATATTATTCCTTTAAATGTTTAATAAATGTAAACTTTGATTTGGATTATATCAAATTTTATTTTAATTTTACTTTCTACAATATGCTTTTTGAAATGATAATTTCACGGACTTCAACTAAACGCAGTTTAAGATAGCTGAAAGAACTGAATTAATTAAAGCTTTTAGAATAAAACTGATTGTTAATTCAAGCTCTACTATGTTATAATCTCGATTGTGTCATAAAAATTCAAAAATTAACACGTGTCGAAATGGAACGACCTAGCATTCACGAATTTACTTTAAATCTCAGAGAGTAGCTTCGGAAATTGAGTATTCGACTACAAACATTTGAACTTTCCATTCAGTAACTTGAAAAAAATAATTAAAAAACTTAAATTACAAACCGACTTTGTTTTGAAATTTTACTTAATCACCTCTCCCTACTTTTGTTGGACTGTCATAATATTCTCCATGTTCACACGCTTCCGAAAAATTTTAAAGGACACATTATTTTGCCTTTTATCGATTAATAATGAAATACTGTTAACTCATGAACACGATTTATACAAATTAATCGATTGATTAAAAAACGGTAAGTCTAATGCACGAGGATCTTCTCGTGTTTTCCCAAGCTTTCACAAATAATATGAAGATCAATTAATAGGTTCAATTATTAAATCTGATCTTGTAATGAAAATTATTTCGATTACCCGTAGTAATGCGAAGAAAATTCACAGTTTATAAATGGGGAAGCAACTGAGATTGGTTGACAGAAAGTCCAACAAAGGATTGCTGGGCTGGGATTCATTTTGGTTTTTTGGATTCGGGTTGCACAACGTTTATTAAATGGTTTCTTCGCATTCCGAAATGTAATGTCCAGTGCTTATTTTTTTAGTTATGACTGTTGATCTTACCACTTCAATTCATTTTTGCTTGAAAAGGTAAATTGATCTAAAATGATATTCCGCTGCTTACAATCTTAACCTATTGGAGGTCACAAGATTTAGAATTATAAATTACTGTTTATCTATTTTTAAATGCATATTTGCAATTAAAGGGTTAAGAGAAATGCCCACTGGAAATTAAATCTATCTATTATTCATGCCGGAAATTTTTACAATTGATTCATTTAACCATACTTATATTTTATTTTAAATGAAATATAACTAAAATGATATACTATTAATTTTTATTAATTTGATTGCAATTTTAAAAGAACAACTTTTGAAGAATAACTTAATCTCTAAGAGATCAGTATTATTAATCAAAATCAATAACATTCCCGAACAAACTTGATATAATTACGATTTTGGCTACAACATCCCCTCTTTCTTTCAGCTAATATCTCAGAATGTTTTATTATCTCTCTTAACATCTGCCCTAAAACCAGCCGTTGTGACACAGAAGGTTTTGTAAATACAGTCTTTTATGATCAGAGATGGTATGTTAGCTTAATCATCACACGTATCATAAATCTCTGAGGGGTGCAAATCTTTTGCTCGTCCCCCCCCTCTCTCTCTCTCACTTTCCATGTGGTCAGTTCCCCTCTTGTCACATATTGGCACACTCCCCTCGTGAAGATAGGCGGAGCGGAAAACTCCGCCTACGATTGGCTATTGGCCACGGCACCACAGCATCGGGTCTAGAGTATAAATACCACGAGAATATCCCTCTTAAGTTAATCGTCGATTTTTTGCCTCTTCTCTTCTTCTTTCTTTCAAAATAGTAGCATTTGACTATCAACATGGTAAATTTCCTATCCATTCTCCAGGTTTTTAATAGTAACTTTTCCCTTTAGGCTGATCTTTCGAAAGCTGAAATTGAAGGTAAAGTAGTTGAGAATTAAGGCAATTAATTTAACTTCTCAAATTTAGACATTAAGGAAGTGTTCGATCTTTTCGATTTCTGGGATGGTCGTGATGGACTGATGGATGCTGTCAAGGTTCCAGATGTCTTGCGATGTGCCGATATGAATCCCACTATTGCTGTCTGCCTAAAACACGGAGCCACCAAGAAACCCGGTAAGTATTCGAACGAAATATATCTTATTACTATTCTCTAAATGATTCACTTCTACTAACTTAAGTAAGGGGGTCAATTATTAGATTTGGTTAAAGTGAACGATAATTTTGTCTCATAGCGGTAAAATTAATTTGAGTATGCAGAAACAAGAAGTGTTGTGATAATTTTCGTGTCAAAGACCTTGTGTTAATCTGAATTTACGGTCCAATTTTCAGTACATCTTATCAGGTATGATAGCACTCTTGAGGTATCTTGTGCTATAGGCCCTTCTACCTGGTTAAGGTCACACACAAGGTAAAAAGGTCATTATGGGATTTCTGCGTTGGTAACACGCTTTCCAGATTTGACATTTTCTGCAGTTGACTAATTCAATAACATACAGTGGAAGGTTAAAAACTTCCAAAAATATATTGTAGAGTTGTACGAAAATAAGATGGAAAATAAATGATTATAATTGTCAAATAATTACTATAATAACTAATCTATTTATCCTTTATTAAATGTCTTACATATTAATGAAAAAATTAAGATATTCTAAATTACTTTTTTTAATATTACTGAATAAATTAACAATTTTTAGTTAAAGTAGTGCATATAAATTAGATGCGAACGAAAACAAATAATTAAACTAGGTAGTATATTAAAGATGCATATTTTTTAAAGTGGAAACGAAAACTTAATTAAAATAGCACCAATAGCACCATCATATTCATATGAGATGCAAAGTGCAATTTCCCGAATAGGGAAAGTTCAGAGTAATTCAGAGATATTAAATAAGATTTATATATTCAAAAAGTCATGCTAGTATTTAAAGTGAGGAATATTCTGCTGAACTGCTTATTAAATAATTTATTATCTGTCCTGACCTTTTCGGCCACAATAATCACACATACCGAGTGGGGCGAATTGTTGATCACATTTTCGGGGTACGATTCACATATTAAGCAGCAAAGTTATTCTAGAAGGAAAGTTGACTTATTTTAACTGGTATATAAATATAATTTTAAATTTCTTGTGTTTTTAGAAGTAGGATAAGTTGGACATTGTGAATGAAGAATTTAAGTAGAGAAACCATCTCGAACATTTTGATTTTACTTTAAGATCCTATCTTATTAAAATGTCTCATATTTAAAACACTGAGACTTCGTTATCAGTTAAAAAACCCTCCAATATTTACTTATCGGTTGAGAAAATACTGCATACATATAAAAAGGCTTACTTTTTTACCGAAATTTGATCTTTCAAAACAGATCCTAACAGCAGGAATCCAATGACTGCAAAGTAATGGTGAAAACTTAATCTTCAGGGATTAATTATTTTTGAATCTGACTTATTTTACTTATTTTAATTAATAGGAGATAAGCAGTACAAGTTTGACGAGTTCCTGCCTATCTATCAATCAATTCTCAAGGAGAAGGAGGAGGGGACATATGCCGACTTTATGGAAGCCTTCAAGACATTCGATCGTGAAGGTCAAGGTTTCATCACTGCTGCTGAACTCCGGGCTGTTCTTACCAGCTACGGCGAGAGGTTATCTGATGAACAAGTTGATGACATCATTATGGCAACCAAGATCAATATTGATCGGGACGGTAATGTCAGATACGAAGGTACGTTACTTACGATTTATTAGTAGGCATTTAGTTTCTGACGTTTTGGAGAGAGGGGTGCTAGGAAGTTCAAATACGTTACTTAGTGTACTCTCTGATTTATTTGCGAATTAATTAGACAATGGAGGAAACCTTGAAAAATGCAAATCTCGAAAGTCAATTGCATCCCTGAATGATCCCTCCTCTACTTAATTAACCGGAAGATGAATAAATTTAAAAATGCTAACATTATCATTAGAAGGTTCCTTATTGCACTTTTGCCAAATGACAAAAATTTCTTAGATTCTCTTAGTGAAATACTCAAATAATAATTTTAATGGCAAAATAAATACCATGTGTCGATTTTTAATAGCATAATGATTATCAATTATAATTTAAGGTGATTAAGTCAATTAAGTGTTATGAATTAACGAATTATTTTAATCTGAGTATTATTTAATATGCCTATATCCTCATTAATTGGTTGCACATATTATGACAGTGCTAATAAAGCCTAATCAAAGACATTTTTAAAAAGATGTTCAATTGATGTATTTTTCATAAAAATGAAATGATGTAAATTAAAATTTCATTTAGTGAGCTTCAAAAGCAGATTATAGTGATTATTTGCAGATTCGGTAATTATTTGTTTAAATCATTTCATACTGTAAATGATATGGTCATCTCTGATTTCATCCTTAATGATCTGCAATTTTGGCAACCCGTGGATCATATTTTTGCAACTCCTATTTTTTTCCAGTTATTGTGCGCATTGCCTTTCTACTGAAGTAGTGTAAGTAAAAAGTAAAAAGTATTTCTAGATCAGTTTTTTTACTCAATTATGAAGTTAGATACGGGTAATTAGACAATTGACATGTAATGATGCATTTTTAAATATTGCAATAGATAATAAATTAAAAAACTGAATATCAAATTGTTAGCAAAGTGTAATTTTTTTAAAAATCAAACGTTCCGATATTTTTGTACCTATGCGAATTTGAGAGTATAATAACGAAGCTTCTTACAGTTGTAATTTTTAATATTGTGTTTGATGGACAAATTGGAAATTTTATGAAATTTAGATACAATTTCAAGCTATCAAACTGAGTTTAGGAAAGTATTTATACACATTAATAGTGAAAGAGAATCTTCGGTAAATGATTTAATTAAGAAAACTGTATTATGCTATCCTTCGTTTGACAAATACCAGTTGATGTATTAAGCACTGGATGCATATTTAGGCCATGTGCTTTCCTATTTCTATTTGTGGTTAGCGGAATATCACCAAGGAGCCTATCTAAGATCACCATAATTCTGATTCTTGAAACAAATGACAAGAATAAAAAGGATCATGTAGGATTTATAAGTAAATAAGTATTTCCGAGTTTGTCTGTTTTTCTTTACCCACTATTGCCTTGACCCTATTCATCAATGTTCCCCCATAATTTATGTACCAAAATACGGAATACACAATTAGGTCAAGAAGGTGTTTAGTTAATCCTTAGGTTTGGCCTTTACCAAAGAGAGGTGATAATCGATTACCTTGACCGAACGGTTCTTTCCATCATGCGTAGAAAAAAATCAAATTTTAAAACTTTCTCAAAGAAAAAAATATATATGCCTGTGTATTTGTATACTTTAAAGTATAAAATTTCGGTTGGTTTTAAAAGCGGTATTCCAGCACTTCGTGTACGATTCTAGCCGTGAGAGAATAAAGTTAATAGACTGAATGTTGAATTTTTCAGTTACCAGGACAGTCGCTTAATACTTAGCAGTACTAAAAGCAATCTTAAATGATGTGAACGCACATTCTAAGAAAAGTGAACGGTTGTTTCAAATTCTCTTATTTGTAAATAACCCTTGAAAACATGCATTTGAATTTATATGTTATATTTAAGGCAAAGGAACAGACTATTCTACGTTCGCAATTAAAGGTAATGCAAATAATAAGCGTTGTGGAAAAGTTTTTACGTAGCTGAAATTTCGATGTCTTTTGAAATATCCCTCATTTTCAATCTAAAATTGAATATAAGCAATGAAATAACTCAAGGCTATTTTTTTTATAACACCATTATTTCAGTTGCTCATATTACAATAATAATTTCTAAAAGTGTTTAGCGATCAGTCAAATTATCTAAAGTAAACCACCTACTTACATAAAATAGTTGAAATTAAGTATTGCTTCATTGTAAAATACTAATATTATTGCAGAGGGTAGCACACCACTTTAGCAAGCCTTAATCAGGAGAAATCATTTCGATATGGGAATAGCAATCGATTCTTATGTAGTGTGAGACTTGGATGGAATTAGTGGAAGCCGTCAAGACCTCATAAGTCTTGCCTTATCAGAATTTTGCGCAATATCTTAATGTTTAAAATCAGTAATTTGACACTCAGATTCATGAATGAGACTATGTTCGTGATATTCAGGGCTCGATCACCGGTTAGTTTAATTCTGTGGTTATTCATGTCACTTTGATTTTTTAAGTATTCTTAAACCCAGGAATAGGTGGCAATGTTTGCAAATATAGAAAAGTTTACAAGAGTTCATTGATACTGAAATTGCACTGAATTCTCTATTCTTTATTAGTAATATACAAAAAGTGACAAAAACTGAGAATTCCTATTGAAGACACATGCCCATTTTATCAAATGAAGGGAGCTGTACAATAAATCATTTGCTTCAATTTCGAACTGTAAAAATAAGTAATTAAAAACAATATATTTTTATTTTATTTAGCACATAATTTAAAATATCATCTCCATAGAAAAGAAGTCTGAAAATTGATAAAACTGAAATGATGACGAATGTATTCACGCACCCCGTGTCTGCTCGATATGCGATCGACAGCACGCGCGCACTCTCCAGAATGTTCTGGCGCGCGGGAGATTTCTTTGATCAGCCCTGGCAGCTTTGTAAACCCCACAGGATATAATTAAAATGAGCTAAAATCTCGAATATTTTCAAGAATGGCTCTCATCTAAAACCTCTCATTTCACAGCTGGGACGCTGAAAGTATAACTTTTTACGCAGCTGCAATTTGATTTGTGAATCTAGTAGCTCATTCGCAAATTGGACAGATTGAAGTTCAAATGACACGAATGATTAGAGTTAGATGAAAAAGTTTTGGATTCAAGTTAATCTAATAATTTTATTCCCTAAGTTACTACACAAATACAGTTTAGTTTATGGCTGAGGTATAGAAAAGTACGGGATAGATTATTGGCCGGATAACTGATACATATTTATAAAAAATTGCCAATCGTAAGTTCCTTAGGTGACATGTGTTTTTGCTGGATAAAATGAATAATTTATCCAAGAAAATTTGAATTTGTCATTTGTTATTATTCATAAAATTTTCGCTTTTATTAATATGTGCCAAAATTATGAATCGCTACTTTGCAGTAATTTTAAGTAAATAGTTAATGTCTACTTAATCCCGTGTTATCACTAGCTTTAAGGAGTTCCGACTACTCTGCCGACCAATTAGGTCATAATAGTTTTATTCACAAATACGAGTTTAATAATTTTATCAAACCACCAGCGATTCTAAAAATCACTTTCCTACACTTATTACTGGTATGGAGAGTAGTTTCACAGAGTCTTCGTCGTGTAAAATCGGATTCTTGAAAAAACAGCATTTACATTGTTTTAGGTCGTTTGCTTTGAATACTAAACTCCACCCGAAAACGGTAAAAACGTCAGGTAATGATGTCTTCCAGAATGAAGAAGCTCTAAGCAAAACTTAAACTATTTGGACAACTCGGTTTAAGACTGAAATCCCCGATTTATCTTCCTCTTCCCTCAATAAATATTTTAATGAAACCCAATTGCTTCTTACCTAAATTATTTATTCAATAAGGCATTTTGTTCAAATAGAATAAATTTAATATTATTATTAGGACTTTAATATAATAAAGTCCTAATAATATAATAAGCATATGAGCCCCAACTTATTTATTATAAATGCTTGAACATTCAAATAAAATACGATTAATAAAACACTTATTTTTCATGCGCTGATTCCCCTCCTCTTTCTGCGGTGATCAGTATATTGTATTAAAATTTGACGATATTTTTGAAATACATTTAGAATTAGGGTGATTCTAAATGATTAATTAATTGTTTTGTAAACCTGAAGCCACAAATTACATGAGGAAAAGTGGTTTATGTGACCATAAGCATAAAATAGAACATCAAATGAAATCTTATACACTCATGTTTGAGTGTAATATGATATATAATAATGTTAAAAGCGCTTCCAAATTCGAACTGTTTGATAATGAGATGGAGATTAGCTTGTCATTCAACATTTAATCTTTTAAACTTATTGACAGTAATGTCTTAATTAATTTTAATATCTTTACGATTTCTCTTTAGGTTTCTGGTTATTGCCTTCCTAATCTAAATGATGCTTTTTTCCTTTTCAGATTTCATTAAGTCCGTTTTGAATCCCAAACAAAATTAAAACTCTGCAAAATTTAACAAAGCATTATCTATTCAGTAAGTTATTTTTATTTACTAAATAAAATTAATATTTTACGTAAAGTGACATATTAATCAAGGACAGAATTGATAAAGTAAATATGTTTTATCTTGAATTAATATTATTTTAATAATCCTTTGTCTAACCTTTTAGCCAAAACAAAATTTTCGATAAACCTTCGGTCTAACAACCATTGCGCTATGGAATATACTTATCACTGCATTATACTGTAATAGTTAATCCTCAAATAAAGTATAAATATGTCCCACAAGTTGTGTTTTACTTGTCTGGCCTCGGGATACTCAAGGAGAATTCAATAAAAAAAAACAATTAAAGGTTGACAAAAATATAAGTGCACTTTAGCCAATTAAACGTGACTTCAAATGTGAATTAACCTATCAACTTTCAGCAAGAATGCGTGCGCACGAAACGGTCTTATCGACCATAAGGCAGATTGCCTTCACCATTGGCCTAGCTGAATTCGGGAATTTCAATTTAACTGCTGATTGGCCATTTCCCAACCAAAGAGGGTGATACATTAGAGAACCCTCGTGATCTAACTGCCCATTTCAGAAGATCAGCGTTTGCTGTGCTAGTTGCATTGTATTTTTGACTCATATCAATCCCTCAAACAATGGTGAGTTTACTTGCAGTTTGAAAGCCTCTAACCTATTACCTTCCCAGGCTGAACTTTCAAAGGCTGAAATCGAAGGTAAGTATTCGTTGTGACTGAGAAATGGATTATCTTTGAAATGCGTTGGATATAATGGAGAATACTTTAAATAATTTAATTAGATATCAAGGAAGTTTTCGATCTTTTCGATTTCTGGGATGGTCGTGATGGCATGATTGATGCTGTTAAGGTTCCGGATCTTCTCCGATGTGCTGGAATGAACCCTACCATCAAGATTTCACTCAAGCACGGTGCTACCAAAAAGGCAGGTCAGTTGTGTTTAACTGATTAGCTTGAAGTTAAAAATCATGATTTCCATGATTTAATTGCGCCCCATAGGTGAGAAGCAATATAAATTCGACGAATTCCTTCCTGTCTACCATGCCATTATCAAGGAGAAGGAAGATGGAACATTTGCAGACTATATGGAAGCTTTCAAGACTTTCGATCGTGAAGGTCAAGGTGTTGTGAGTGCTGCTGAACTCCGACATGTCCTCTCTGGATATGGTGCGTTTGTTAGGCATTTCTGAAACTTCTGTGATCGGGTTAAATGATCGATTTATTTACACTTATCCCTTTCCTCTCAGGTGAGAGACTCGGCGACAATGAAATTGACGAAATCATTAAGCTCACTCAGCTCCATGTTGATCTTGATGGCAACGTGAAATATGAGGGTAACTTGTCCATTTTTAACTTGAATGGCTATATATGCAATATTTACATTGATCACATCTATGCTTACGTTGCACTGCTTAAGTAGAATATTCTTGTTTATTTTAATTCCAGAATTCATCAAGGGAGTCCTTGAGGGCCAACCGAAATAATTTGCAGAAGAAAAATATGCCATTTTGGTCTATAATGCAACTAAGCACCATGTCCGAAATGTATAATTTATAAGACAGAATGTAAATCAGAAACTGATTCTGTTCTCTGATTCCTTCTCCTCCTTCTCTCAAGCTTTTATCACTCAAGTGCAATTCTCTTCTACTCCTCAATTTACCTCTTCGTTCGTCTCCCCTACCACCGACCAACTTGCTCCTTAGGAGCTTTTATAAATTTGTCTGATCTCCTTGACTTCTATTCTATCCTCTTACCTTCTTTTGTTTTCGACCTTTGCTTTGAGCAAACTAAGTCATTGAAAGAGACTGCTATCAAGGATTTGCATATTCTTTAAATATATCTATGCGAAATATATTACATCTGACTTCTCAATTTTTGGTTTGAATATACTGGTTGGATGTTTTGAAATTAAGGCATATTTTATTCTGCAGATCAACAAAACCCTTTAGTTACATATTTCAAAATTTAACGCCTTGGGAAATACGCACAAAGATCCAGATTTAAAGCTTGGGTATATCTTAGTTTAGTCTGGCAAATTATAATTGTAATGATAGATACAAATGCCTATGTTCAAAATCTGAGTGTCTCAACATCCGGAAAAGGGTGCATAATAAGAAATATTAGACTTTTGTTTATTAATTCAATAATGAAATATCCTCATGCAGCCCGGGCTGAACGCCATCATCTTCTAAATAGAATCTAGGCATGAATGTAGAGGAAGATATAGGGAAAACACCAGACGGTAAAAAACGTGTCTCATGGGAGCTTTCTACCTGTCGATACACGGAGTTTGTCTGGATATCACTGTAAGAATCAGTTGTCAATAATGGAGCAAATTTTAACTATACAAGATTTATCTGCTTCTGGATCTTTCTTTCCGAGTTCTGCAATGCCAGAAATAAATTGACTTGAATACAACATATTTAACAAACTACTGCAAGAAGGACTTCGTTTTAGATGTCAGGCATTATAATTCGGCTTTTTAAGAAGCTATATTTATTAAATAGCGCAAGGTCCTATAAAAACTGAAGGGGGGGGGGAGAGGAACAGATAGACAATTTTGTATACGTGCAAACAATGTAGGGGAGAATTCCGCAAATACAATATATGTAAGCAGAAAAGTGTACCCAATGACGCAAATACACGCTTCTTCTTTCACTTCTGAGGAAGTTTGCATGGCCTTTATCTCCCAACTGTTGAGTCGATTGTATCTGTTTATAGGGAAAAACTGCTCCTGAGCAATGGAAACTGACGGAGGTTTTGAAGTACACCATTAAAGGAATCCACTCGCAAGACTGAAACATAATTATTACAAATCGATGTGAACAGATAATTAATAACCATAATGCGAAACCTTCAAATTTGGTAAGGTTTGTTTATTCTGTCACAAATTAAAAATTTTATCAAAGTTTCTGCAAGAAATGACTGTCGGCAATAACTGTGCTAATAGTTCTGCCAATTTCATATATTAATATCTGCTCATGTATTATGCTGAACATATTTATTAATAAGTGATATCTAAGGCAGTCATTCTTTTAAATGTGCTAGTTTGCAGCCACTATAAACATATTAAGGCCACAATATATCAATACCGTATTATACTAAACAAAATTGTGTAAAAATAACCTATTGAGACGCAAAAAATGATTCGCATTCGGATAGTTACAACTCCTAGATGGTTATGTGACAGTGCTATCCAGTGAAATGAAAAACTGAATACCCTTAAACAAAGTTTTAGCACTGACATTTTTGCATTAGCATTTGATTAGAACCAGACCACATATAGGCTTTAATAAAGTACTCGGAAGCTTATACGACTGTTCTTCAGAGGTCACATTGTAAGAGAACTTGATGTATGTGCATATATTTATTAAAATTTAATCCATAGAATTAAGCCACTTTTCCGTTAAAATATACACTTAACTCAATTCTCCATGGATTGTGATTTTCGTTATAATGAGACCCATGACGCAGCTAACTTTTACGTCATTTTGTAAAACGTGAATAAAATCAAGAATAATTTACTACTTAAGAACAGTTTATTTTTCGGTATATAAATTACATTGGCAATAGTATCATCTGTTATATCTGGTAGTGATTGTCTTTTGGAGGTGGTCGAATAATGTGGTCTTAGGTGTACATGGCAGAATCTCATGAGCAGATCGACGCTGTAAAGGTTAATCTTTATCCACTAAGGGATATATAATATATCCAATTACAACTAAAAGGGAAATTAATCAGACTTCTAAGTTCCTATCTTGTTCATGCCTATCTCTTATGTCGTCAAAACGAGACTACTTTTAAGCCTTCCATGAATCATAACAGAACTATTAGATATCATCGATGGCATTTTGTGGGCATTTGTTAATGATAAGCGGCATATTTATTTTCCCAGTGGCTGTATAAATGGTTGAAGCAACAGCACTGCTGGTTCTTGAGATAAGAATGCTAAAATGAGGTTCAGGACAGCTGTTCAAAAGTTAGATAGATATCTAATTAAACACAAGATGAGGGAAGATGCTATTTTCAGTACTAGAGTCTATAGCTAGGTTTAAGACATACATACTCTCTAAGTCCAAAAGGAAACATGTTAATAACAACTGAATTGGGAAGGGAGAAGGTACTCTAGGGTCACCCTGATGAATACTCGTATTCTATCACTTCTCTTAGTTTGGATGGATGTCAAAACTACTGAGTGTATATCGTTAAAAATTGACTGCCGCACTGTCGGCCGACATTGTATGATACTTTTCGTTCATCTTCTTTTATTGACAGTTTCATTAGTTCTAAATATTTAGCTATCATACGTTTTAACAACTGCTTCCGGATATACAAGTAAATCCCCTCCCCGTCATATTGAAAAATCCGTCTTCTGGCTTATATGAGAAGATATTGATTGACAAGATCCATACATTATCAGAAAAATAGAAGAGGATACTTTCAAAAATGCTGTAAGATAATTTCTTATTGGAAAATTCCTAGGAGCCGAAATATAAGAAAGAGCTCAATTAAAATGGTTAAATTAACAATTTCTGTAGCTAGTTTATGAGCACAGAGATGTATTTGAAAAAGGATTTCTGAGACCAGAACACTGCAATATTGAATTTGCTTAAAGATCTTTTTATTTTTATCAAGTTTGTTTGAGTTTCTACTTGTATACCTAGTTGTAAAATAATACGGAGTCTCAGATGCCGCAGGTATTCTGCATGTCTGACTTCCTCATTTATCCTTATTATGCTCGGAACTTCACGGTAACTAGCAAAAACGAAACTAACAAAAAGTCGTCATCTATCTGATGCCGTTTGAGGATCGATCTTTAACCGCATTAAGGATTTCTAACTATGAATTAATTTAATAAGTCATTAGAGACAGAATTGCCTTCCACTATCTCCATACTCCAGGGATCTGAGTCAGTCGTGGCCGCGATATATTGCAAATGTATTCACAAAAACGTGTTTCTTGCAATTTGAAATTTTTTTGAAAGACAACAGAGAATTTATTCTAAATGAGAAACTGGCTAATTAAAAGTCACACTATTCGGGTTTGAGATATCAAATCACACGTTAACGTGTTTTTCATTTTAGCCTATAAATAGACAGGCACAATCGGGACACTTAATAAATTCAAAATGCATGTAACATTCTGATATTCGGCAAAATGGGTTAGTCCTTAAGAAAGTACACTGAAGCTAAATTAATAGGATTTTCACTGTGGGATTTAATTATGCCTGGAAACAATAATACTAAATAGTACGTTCATTTCTGAATGAAATCTTATGGTCGATCTCATTACCACCCCATTTGTTTAACTTTCTATTAGATGACTACCAGAGCAGCTACTTACTTCGGTAAGAATAACTCAGAGAGGTTTATAGAAAATTCATCCCAATCTTGAAATGAATGTAGTTTGAATGGAACTTTTAATTTTCTTCTTGTTTAATGATGTAGATCCACGATAGGTTTCGAATGAGAAAATATTTGCATGCTTTAAATATTTCTCATCCTGGTGGTTTGATTTTCTATTTCTGTTACAGTGCATCCCTAAATATTTTTCTTAAGTTCAAATTTCAGTATATATTTCTAATGAAACGTACTATAAGACTCTATTATACGAAAGGGATTTGGCATAAATCCTAGCTAGGTTATTGCTCAGGTAAATTTTTTCGCAAAAAAGACAACTGGATTCCAATTAATCTTTTTTATGCACTGGTGATACAGTGGTCAGCGTACACTCATTGACTTCAAAATTCACGAGAGTAGTGCTGACGAAAATACGTCAAGGGGATTGTCAGCCACACTGGTTAAATTTGACCAACAATCAGAGTAGTAGAAAAAGGATTTCTCAGCAAAACTACTCCAGGATGCATCTTCTCTACCCAATTTAGATGTTAGCAACGCTTCTCCAATATTCTTTGGATCAAAATATGAATCCACTTCAAGATGAATGAATTACTAGAAGAGTTATGCTAAGAAGTAATATTGCAAAAATTGTTAAATTTTAGGCGATGCACTCCTCTATTTTCTTACCTATTAATATTTGGCTCCAGTAGTTTGCATATGAGAATGGAATCTCGATTGATAAATGCACACAACCCTATTGTTTGTCAGCCAGTAAATCAATAGTTTAGATTGACCCTTACGAATCTGCAAGCGTTAGTATAGGCATTTGTATTTTCCCCATAAAGGTAGTCTCACACTTCTCTCAACTAATTCTGAGTCTGTGACACAGGGACCTGACTCTGTAATAATTTGTTTATATAAACCCTTGTCTAGTCATCCAAAAAAGGGTGTGCTTTACAGTGCCAATCATCACTGATTGTTGTTTGACATCTTTAAGGCTATGAATAGAAAAATATCAAACGTATATAGTAAATACTGAAAATCCGAAAATATTTACTAATCAAATGGAATATATTGATAACAGTTTGTGATGGGACATTTAATTTATCTAGAGTCAATTTTGACGTATAGACGGATGCTCAAAGAATAGGCATGATTGTACCCATTTACTTTGACATCTGGACGATCTGTATGAGCCCGGATTGGAATAACCAGATATCCTACCCACATTTTTGCTATACTTTCTATTAATTTTCTTTTTTAACAAGGACAAGGTGATGTAAATATGTATTTGGTGTATTAATAAGTGTTCCAATCCGATAAGGTCAGTTCTATCTCCACATTATCTACTCAAATGTGGCTCCTCCATTTAGATATGCTGTATTTCTACCTTCTGATGATTATTTAATTATTGTAAAGATTTATCAACGTATTTTAACGCTTTTAAGCGTTTATAATAATATTTAACTAAACCCAGTTCAGAGCGTATTACATGATCAGTGCTATTAAGGCACCATAAAATAGCACGTATAACAATGATATGTTAAAAATCCGATTATTTATTAACCTATTAATAAAAGATCTTCCCAGATTTCAGAATGATAGAAATGCATACCATGTAAAAAAGTTATTTAATTTTAAAATTTTAGTTACCTCATCTCTGTTATGTTAAGGAAATGAGCTGACAAGTTTTCTAAACCTTAGGAAGAAAATATGAATGGATTAAAAGAACGGTTAATAAGCACAGGATATCACGTACAAGCAATTGCCACAATCCAGAGGCAAACTACGAAATTTAAACTTTAATATGGGAAATACCCATTTAATGAATATTATAGAACCCAAATCCAAAAATCAAATGAAGTATGACCCTAAGATGCATCGACTTCGCACTCAGCACCTTTTTGGTTCCCACCCCTTCATTATTTGTTAGACTTTCTGCTAATTAATTTCGGTAGCTTCGCACAATTAAAATTGTATAATATTTTTTTAATTTCCTTAGATGATAACATAAACCGTAATAGTTTAAAATCTTTCCCGTTAAATCAAACATGTAAAAAAAATAGTTTTTCTCCTCTATATTTTACCAGCAATGCCAGAAGGAGTAAAAATCTAGACATTCCTACGGTCAATGCGTCAGCAAACTGAACGGAAATAATAAAGGTAAAATAATTCTAAATAGTATCATTAGGTAATACAGTGTTTGGGTACATAATATCCTAATGGCCTTTTAAAAGGAGGAAATATTCTATGGAAAGCTAAAAGAATCTGCCTTTGAGAGTTCATTCTCAACGCGCAACCACTACTACGATCACAATTGAAAAGCGTTTTTTAGTAGGACAAGATACTCATGTTTGGTATTACAAATCGGTATTCAAAAGTAATGTCTTACGATATTATCTTTTAAATAAAACAGATATGAGTGTAATTCAAATGTCCCATGAAATTGTAAATCTATGCCCTTGAAACATAAAAGTAAAGAAGCACTTGGCCATTAAAACTTCAACGAAGGGATGACATAGTTATAGAGGTTGGCCTGCAATTAATGAAATCCCTAGTTTCTCTTCAGTACTCATGAAGTTGTAACGATGATTGTGGCAAAATACAAGAAACATTTATGTCAGCTGTCCACTTTGTCATTGCATATTCGTACGACCACTTTAAACAGTGGATTAATAATTATACTTTTTAGCGAATCAAACTGGATTGATGAGAAAACTCCTCTGATAAATTCGACAGCTATTTTTTACACTTAATATTTAGTCTTAATGAAACCAGATCATTTTACTACATTAGTGTTTATCTGGTGATTAGGAAAAGGTAGCATGCTACTACTGATTTGAAAGTTTGCAAAATGCAATTTCACAAGTCCAAGAAGCAGCGAAATGTCCGAGATATCAAACATAAATGATGACCCGGTGACACAGTCTCATTTAATACCTCTGCTAGACCAATGCAAATCGATGCTTATCCTGTGATGTGGTCAAGTCTGACAAACATGAGGGATGATAAAATGCAGGCTTTAAATAGACGGATTCAGTAGTTGGCAGTTATTATGGACATAAATGTAGTTATGATTGCAACAGTATAGTAGCAATGATTCTTATTGCTAATTGAGATGTCTGAAATATGCAGCTACGTACAAAACCTGGAATTACTAAGGTCCTTTTCAGATGGAGGGAGCCTAATTAGGAGGGATTATTTGGCATAATTTTAACAAACTTTTAACAATGACAGTTCAAACAGAAGGCAAATATTCGTATCACAAATTGCGTTCAAGAGAGAAGCTGGGCGTATCAGCTCCATTTGCTTGGAAAGTTACTGGCATGGATACGAAGCTATCTCATTTCATCGATACAAGGTTAGTATTACTATACACATGTGTATTCACAAAGGACAGTCATTTGCAACCAATCATTCGAAAATTAGCCGTTTCAGAGAAGCAGTCCCCAAGTGGTATCTGGGCTCTCAGCATTTGATCTTATGATTATGTAGGTTTGAAAAATTTCGGCTTGAGTATGACTTTCGTCAAGTGCGTCTCATTTGTCAATCTAAAAGCAGTTATAATTGTGATTTTAAGCAATAACCCGATAAATACGCTTATACTATGGAGTGTTTTGGTCTCGGTTCCCGATTTTTGCGATTTCCGACCTGACTTTTTCAGACATGTCGCTGTCAAGGCTGAGCTTTCTTATTATATTGAGTTTACATCTTTCTGTTCATCATGCCAGTACCTTAGGCACTGATACAGTCAAATGTAAATTTGAAAGACCACAGTTAAATAGACAAATTAAACCGGCATTTAATAATTTAACATAGAAAGAGTCCATTCACTCTGAATGAAAAAGAATGTGCAAATGATTATTAATAATCGAAAATGGAAAAGTAATATAAAATAATTAAAGATATCACGATCCGTCAAATAAATTTTGATCCAGGCTCTAAAATATGAACGATGGATTTATCTCCCTCAGATTGAAAATCTCTTTCATCAAACAGAAAAGCGAGATCTGGGAGCTTTCCATTTCCTAACAACAGACTAAGCAAAAGTCTGGTATTTCATAATTTTAGTCATTCATCAGTAATAATTATCTATTTCTCGACATGTACTATCCGCTTCCTATTTGAATTTTATCAAGTCTAGAAATATCAAACATAATTTAAATCTGGTGTACTGCTTTCAGTGACAATTCTTTGTATGTTTTGGAGATAATTAATAACTCCGTTTATCCCCAAAATGAAATATGCAATTCACGTTATATCGAAAACAATAGAGCAAATTCGCATTAGCCGATCAACCATCACTTCAGGTAAATTAAAGTTTAATATTGAAAAGAATATTTTAGAATCGACCGCCCCGTCCAGGGTCTAACTTAGGTTAGAGTTGAATTCCGGAGGAAAATGGCATCAGATCATGTGGGGAATTTAAGAGATAGTATTGCTGCGTAAGGGGCTTTTTAGGATGACCGGTAAAGCCCCATGTAAGTGCCAGTTTGCGCGCGTGACACAGTCATGACCACGTACGTGCTGTATACCATAACACAAACGCACATGCATTTTTATCGATCGGTAAGCAGGGGCAGCAGCAGCTGCAACGGACAGCAACGCGGCATGGAAACGTGTGTGCATAGGAGCAAGGCGCACACACGCTGTGCAGTCGGGACAGGCAAATCCCTGTCTTACTGCGTGGCTAATACATCCGCAACTCCACACGTTCGGTTGTAGGGGTGCCACTGACGCCCTAGCCAGTGGTGCGCGCGTGCTACCCGATCGATAGAAGCCTGGTGCCAAATGAACGAAGGGCACCTTATTTCTGTTTATTCACTAATCAGTAAGTCGTTTTAAGGCCAAAATTGTCAAGGAAAAATGCTTATACTATCAAAGGCGTCAATGCCAAAGCCCTGGAAATTTCTCTAAACGTGACTTTCGGAAAGTACAAGTTGAAGGGTTATCACAAATAATATTAGTGTAAGTTTTAATATTTTAACACACGCTTGACATTATGTAAAAGCCCCCTATACAAGATAAATGCATAACAGATGAAGGAGCGTGTGTTCACAATAAAGACATAAATGACTGACAAACAATTCTCAATTTTAACCTTTAGCAGATTTATACTTCTGTTATAGGGCCTTATAGAAACTAATAGCCACTTGTGTGAGTTTTCATAGTCATAGAAGGAAAGGGATCAGTGATTGAAGGATTTTATGACTCAGATTAATAAGCATGCCGGGTAGAAGGAAAGATGCCTCAATTATCTCCCACCTTATAGACTAGATCAAAAGACTAATTAGAAATATAGGAACTTATTTTTAAAGATTTAGACGTTTTCCCCACCTTTCGTATAAAAAGTTGCCGTAATTTTAGTGTTTATCATGACTTTTGAGTTAATGTTGTTCCCAAGTTTACTGCGATTTAAGACATTTAGTAGAAATAAGACACTAAAAACATCACTGGATTTAATCATTGTAGAGCAAATAATTGCAGACTGATCGATTAAATTTACCTACTAATCTATTTCCGTTCCTTCTTTTCTTTTTTTCATTTCAATGAAGACTAAACCAAAAGTACAAAAATAAACCATTGTTAACTTTCCATCAAAATTTACTGCAAAACCAAATACAATTTCTTTATTAAAAAAGCTGAATGAAAATTAAACTTGTTCCGTTAGAACTACTATTGGAAAGCTATAAATAAATTAATTACAGAAAATTTGAATTGATCTGCAATATAATGCATTATACTTAAATGGTTTCAGTAACACTAAAAGTTTATAATGTAAAAACTGAATTTTTTTCAATGTGTCCCCTGGGTGGTTTATTGTCACTAATACATCAATGCTAAACTGGACATGAAATCAAATGATATAATCCTATTAATGGCTATTTCAGTGGGCATGAAACATATCGATGTATACAGATATTAAATAAGTCACACCGTAAAAATTAGTATGAGTAGTAATAACCACGTTTGATCGAGACAGCAGAGTTTACCTGAGCTAGCACCCTTCTTATTCATTTAATCATCATCATTTCATAAGGAAAAATCCTGTTGGTTAGGAATCTTTATCGAGAACAGTGGGAAAGCCCCGGGTTTGGGGGGCGGCGAGAGGGACTTGTGTGAGCGAGAAGATGTGGTATGGAAAGATTGATGAGGTTTATGTATATATGACCGTTTATATAGAGGGACTCTCAGAGTCACGAAGGAGTTAGTGTGGATGGGCGGAGCTTTGGAAACGGAAAGTTGGGAAAGTGCGTCTAGATCGATAGTATGAAGGTTTGTGATCGGGTCCTGGCCACAGTGATGTTCCCAGACGTACTTTGAAAAGGAGCATCTGATTTGATCGGCCAAGTGTGGCCATAAGCGGTGAGTGACCGGGAAACCGAAGGCAAATTAATGAAAATAAGGGTCAGAAATAGAGTAAAAACAATTCTCGCAATCTGATACTTCTAAGCGCACGATCATTCTGCCCAAATCGTAAGAGAAAAAAATGATTTTCTGTTTAGTTCAAGCAAAGAAATTCATGGATATAATTAAATAAACTAATTCAAAACATTCTTCTTTAAATATTCCTAAGCCAGTTTTCTCCTAAGACTATCGATAAATTAATTAATATAATCATAAAAGCAATATTTTTTTATTAACATTTTCCTTCCTCCTTCTAAGAAAATAAATATATTTAATATTTCAGTAAGAATATTTTCAAAAGATTTTTGATAGAAACCATGAATAAAGAAAGTGAAAAATTAAAGAACAAGTCGAAAATTGAGAGAGAAAGCGACTGAAGTGTATAAATTTCAGAGGATAGTTAAAGCTTACTTTACAATTACATCAAAACTAATAATTTCACTCCTTTTCTATTGATTAAACGTCTTTCCTAAATCAGTTTCTTTCATAGTTATTGTCCACAGCAAAGTAAAAAAAATTCCGACTTTTACTTTGAGAGAGCAAATTCTTGTCCATAGTATTCAGTACTTATTAACTGATTACTAAATTGTGATGGTCGGTCTTGTCACTTCAATTGATTTTCCCTCCAGAGGCTGAGAAGGCATAATTATCCCGGTTGTTGTTAAGTTGCTTGCATGATCATAACATAGCAGTAATAATTCTGCTAACATTCGTAACTTAGCAGAAATCAATAAGCAGCTTTTTCTGAGTATGAGCGTAATTTGTTTTATTTCTTCGTTTATCTTATTATTTGAATATGAAAAGTATTGAACTCCAAGTCTTTGATCCACTTAAAAACAATTCTCTAACCAATCGCACCAGGAAAAAGTAAGTACATTAGTTTATATTCAACTTACAACCATCAGATAAACACTTTTGCACAGACGATTCTGTACCCTTTTTGATCTTTACTTCTTTTAATTAAAAGATCAATTAACCAAGTTTTGTCTGTTTGGTTTTTTGAACTTTATCTACTTCTTTTAAACTTACCTAATCCTCGAATAGCTGTCATAAATTCTTTATCGTCCATTTATTCATAAAGCTAATCAAAAAATAGATTATTTGGAAAAGAATTAATATTTAAGACAATCTCCAGCAATGGGCCAGATATCCAGCATAGATGTGTCTTAAATGTGCCCTACGATCTGTCCTGCTCGAAACATAATACACTATGGATATTTTTACAATGCAAGATGCCACGTTCCTATATTTGAGTCTCAAAAATAATGCTACTCAGACGATTGTTTCCACTATGGGTAGATGCCTGAATACTCGGTTAAGAGCCTCTGGTTCGTGATAATATTGCATTCAGGATAAAAATAATTCTAGGTTATTTAAATTCTGAAAGTATTGATTTATCAAATTCGAGTATCATTCGTATTTTAATATCAAAGACTCCAAGGCTCAATCTTCATAATTTGATTCTAAGGTACTTGCGTGATTTCAACCTTGCAATAATCAGATCAATGTTGACCGATTGGTTTAACTGGATTGCTTAATTATTCGTATGTATCGTCTTGTAGTCATGAAAAAGTAGATGGACTAGCAATATGGCGAAGCTCATAAGAATTCCCCCAATATAAGCTATATCTGCGGCTGTATTCAAACAGGAGGAAAATTATTAAATAAAAATCATTCTGGTCAGCAAACCTCCCGGGAGTTATTTTCATTATATATTTACAACAATTTTAAGTCATACCGTCTATATTTTGTATTGATGGTTTTTTCATTGTTAGATTCCGACTCCACGAATGTAGCTTTTTACATGTTCATTACCGTTGGTGCTCTGATGTAAATAAATCTCGTATAAGCAAATTTTCCAGCTAATCCGACATGCTTTCCGCTTCATTTCTATTTCTTTTGTATTTTTTCTGATTTGTTTTAAATTCTCTAGATAGGCTAAGTTTGTCATCTGCCATTATGTTCGACATACTTTCCATATTGGTGGTCTATTAGATCACTTGGTGAATATTGTTTAATTGAGCTCAAATATTGCATAAAATAACCTTAAGTGAAATAAAAATGTATAGTTTTGAAAATTCGATAATCAGATTACTGGGTTTAAATTTACTTGATAATTTTTAAACGAAAAATGTGATAAATGTAACTGAGATTTGGTAAATATAGGGAGAGTACTAATTCAGCTTCTAGATTCTACTATGTGCAGATTCACTTCTGCTATCTGCCATTTTGGGGATGCATACACAGTTACAAAATTTAAAGTAATGACTACGGTTGGATAAATCTATTATTGCCTGAGAAATTGCAATGAAAAAAGTAATCGTCTCTTTTCACACAAAATTCTCTTTATTGAGCTTCACTGAACCGAAAAGCATGGACGCTTTCCGAGCGACCTATAGTAGTATGAATTCTCGTGGGAACATATTGGCCAAGTGGGAAGGTAGTAAATCGTAGTTTGCAGAATCCTTAATTCACAATCGATAAACCCATTTACGAAATCGTATACTACTTCAGTTTCATTAAATAAATATATCAATTTTTAAGATTTGTAAATTTGGATATAATATTGCAATTTTTCTGGGGTTTGGCCTGGGGTAGAGATTAAATAAATCAGGAGTTATGATAAGCACATAAAGTAAAATTAGATCAGAAATTTACTTTTAAAAAATTTAATTTTTGATTAGTAGGAATGATAAAAACGTGATATCATATAGTCTGTAATGTAATTTTTTCTAATCATAAGAAAGACGATCAAGTATTATCACAAGGACAAATGAAAAACCTTTAATTTTTTTGAATTTACACCAGTCGGGACTAAATATCATTATTTTCTAACAAATCTCACAAGTACATTCAATACGTTAAAATTTCCTTCTTTCTGCCACCGGTCTTTCATCTAGAATTAAGTGATATGATTGGCCATTCACCGAATGTGCAAGGTAGGATATCAAACTCATGATCTATGGAATGCAAAATGCGCAAGTTGAAAATTATATATTCTTACTGATCAAAGCTCATCTTAGCTAATTCGGGGAGTAGTAGAACAGTCCATATTAATAAGACACAGATCCAAAGTGTTATTTTTCAATTAAATATGGTAGGGTAAAAATAAATACATAGATTTGTATAAGAATCAATACAATACAATTAGTTTTAGAAAACTATTTGTTACCTATTAATAGATTAATAAAAATTATGCACGATCAAATAACTAATTTAGGGACATGATATTTTAAATATTATTAAAAGAAAAAAGTGAAGAATACAACTTATGGGATACTCAAGTATTTTGTAAAACTTTGCAATTCAATTTCATCAGGATACTAGATAGCATGAGTGGTGTTGCAAAAGTAAGATGTATTAAATTTTTAAAATAATGAAACACGCGAGTACAGAATGCTTACGCGAATGTACCGGATTAGCTTTTTATAACGGATCAAACAAAAAGAACGTATGAACTGACCTTCGCGACTGAGGACAAACCTGCGGAATAATACTTAGAAAGCAAAATTTAACACAAAGTCAAACATGCTATTTTAATTAGAAATCACTCAAGCGTTAGAATAAGCAGAGGAAACGCATCTTGGCTGCATCACATTTTAGTGTATTATGACAGATAGATACAAAATTAGTGAGGAGGGTAGACCAAAAGTCTGCCATTACCAGAAACCATGTGCTTGAACGTCAAATAGCACTGTACAAATAACTTAATACATTAATTTATATAGTTATTTATTCTCATCTGAATAAAAAATGAAATTTTCTATCAATTTTCAGATGAATTTGTAAAATAATAGTTTTAAAGTAGACAGTTGTAGAACAATAGTCGCATATTCTTGCCCTGATCACACTGTAATATGCCAATCATAGTTTAGAATGTGAAGTTCTAACTTTCCAAAGTTTATAGGTTCCTGAATGAGTTTTTGTTCGTGCCCTTCTGAAAGAAAGGGATAGAGAGAAAGAACGATAACGAAAAACAAGACAAAGATAGAAGGAAAGAGCGCATGAATGGAGCGTTTGTACTGTGGGTCTTAATAATTAAAGTTTGTGGGTTGTGATACAAAAGCTGAGTCACCCCAATGACGGTGAGTGAAATCGGTAATTGATATATTGCAAATGATTTCGCTATGTATGGGAGGGTGCAAAATGTGGGGAGTGAATGAAGTTTTTGTTGGCATTAAAACAAAAATAGTAGGTATTAAAAAAGCGATCATTTAATTGATTTTATTACTTTGTGTCTTTTAATACTTCAGAAAATAGATTGAAAAACATTTCTTTTGCAAAATAGACCGATAACATTCATTAAAATGAGTATTTACGATAAAAATGACTCATTACTCACATATGACATTTTACGACCCAAATCCCTATCAGGCTAATCGGATTCACATCATACTGTGCTGCCTGAAGATTTAATTATGCTAACAGAGATGGGTCGATATTATATATGAAGTTTTCGGACTTATTGCTATAATGTATACTGTTTTCAGGTATCATAAGTCGCCATACCTATATATACTTCATTTCAAACATATAATTGAAATCCCATGAAACCCTTACTTTGTAACCAGTAACCACTTAGCGCAGAAAAAAATTCGAGAAACTTCTGATTATGTTAGGTCCTCATTAGGTGGTTGAAAAATCGTCAAAACATATTGCTGAGGCGTGCTATATTGTCGACCGCAAATAACACAGGAATATTTAATCGGATATGTATGACTCCCTACGCCTGCTTACTATGTACTTCTCATATAAATGCAAGTTTTAACTATCATCTACTAATTGATACTCGAAGTCACAAGTTCAATGGTACGATTAACTGTCACTTAATTTACCGCCGAGCAAACATCTCTGGTTAAGAAGATGAAACGTCTTATAAGCGTATTTTTCGAGCTGGTATCTGATACTTCCAATGAATTAAAAATTAAAGACTGCATCAGCATTAGTGAAAGAATTTTGTTGAGTAATTATTGAACTAAAGAACTGGCTATTCATCCATTTCCAAGAGGATTATAAAAATCTATTCCAATAAACCTCCTGAAAATTCATATAAGCACTTAATCACATCAATTGTATGTTCTTAAGGAGACCTGCTAAGTTACCAGAGCAATGTGAAAAATATACTCCAGCTTTGATGATATGACAAAAACACTAATATTTCATTAGTGGAGAGCAAAAAAGTTGTTGAGAATGTTTGTGAAGTAAGTGATTAGGAAGTTGTGGTACCCAGGCTATAGTTTTGAACTAAATGATAAATACTGTTACTTGAGCATGATTAACCTCCCCTTTCCTCAGATTTGTCTAGTTTGTCCATTAGTTTAAATTGATACCATTATAAAACTCTGTGCTCTCTCCAGAGTCTTCTGATGTTATGTACAGAAAATCTAATACAGACGAATTGTTAATACCAATTATTGATCGAAAATTCTTCAGTTAAAATAATAACCGAGCATGCTTTTTGACGATCCTTCTATATTGCTCAATCCACTTCTGTAAAAATGGTCTCCCGTGTCATTGTAGTCAGCGTGCAGGTTTGTCAGCTTAGAGAACATGAAATTAATTTGCCTTCGTGCAAATTTAATTAAGAGAGTAGCCAACCCTACAGGTTACCACCTGGCTTAAAAGGTTGGTTATGCACTAAGCAAGGCTAAGTGATAGTTAGTGGGTTAGGTGACTGTGAGATTTAGCTGATCCTTATATCCACAATAAGATGTCTACAATAAGATAGAGAGGTGGTAGAATATTGGTGAGCAGAGCTTATTGGTAAAGAATCAGGGATCAGGAGAGAGAGAACTTGTTTGTAAGAGAGCAGCTACAATGACTGGATTGTGTGATTACAGAATTTAGGTAAGAAGGGGTAAAATGAAGAGATGTAAAGTTTCAAATCACTACTAATTGGACAAACTAAGATGTAATAACAATCATTCAATAGCCACTTAGGCGGTTTAATCATACTAATTAAAATGACTTGAAGGCACACAATGTTTCTGTGGGAGAGTTGGAAGTCACAACAGGGATTCAAGCCCTTCAAGTGCCTTATTAAAAGCCTTGTGGTTAAAATAATCAGTTATGACGAGAGAAAAATTACATTTAAGAAATGTTTAATAAATGTGGTAACTACATGAACCCCTCATAAGGCATCTTCCTTCTACTTCTAACAAGTACTTACTAACAAGTAAATAGGTTTGGTGAATTTGCCCTATTTATGAACTGGTGATCGATTAACTTATTCCCTCTCAAATGACAAATAACAGTTTGAACTGAATCTATTATACTTTTTGAAAAATCAAGAAGCATTCACAGAATAAGATTACCGTGACACCTGGGAAGTTCGCAGTATTAAGCTGCTAATCGTAGAATACTAATTACAATGTACCAAAGGCAAAGTCGGAAGTGGGTTTGAAAACGTTTACTCCGCTGATACAAGTGGGGGTTGCATTGACATAGTCTTAACCGATGGTCCGTTAACAGAAGAAGTTTTGCGGAACAAATTAAGTCATAAATTTAGAGCAAAAGTACCAAAACACTCGAGAGACTTCAGGTAAATGCTGAAGTTTTAAAAAGCACAAGTTAACATGCAAGTTTTATAAGGCGCTAAGGGTTCTAATTTGATTACGTCCATTAGCCAACAGAAGTTTTTTATCCATTTTAAGGCGATTATTTATTAAATATAAACATGAAGCTATTAAGAATAGAGATACAACGTGGAAAATTTACAATTAGTTAATACCTTCAGCTGCTTATTTACTAAGCTACAGGTACTCAGATTCCGGGAGGAGGAAAAATGACAACTTGGACTTCACACAATGGTCTTCTACTAAGAAAACTTACATACTTATAAAGAATTCCAAATGCGATAAATGGTTGGCAGACTGATTGACCACTTTGGTCGCGGTGAGTTCTTAGCTGTTCCGAACGAAGAAATCCAATAATCAATCGTTCGATGCATGATAGGTGAATGCACTTTTGGTTGTTCATTCAAATGCAGGGATAATAATCGATTCGACTTCTTAACTCAACTAAATTTAATTTATCCATTAAGACCACAGCAATATCAGTATCTATACTATAATTTTTGATAATAAACAAGGGCACGAACTAATGTGTTATAAAAATAAAGACAAGATCAGTTGTGTTCTTTTGAAATTATTAAGAGATAGGAAATTTTAGATAAGGTTAGAATTATTAATAACAAAACCGACTCTCCCCTCCATCTGCTCCCCATGGAGAAGAATAAACAAGTAATATAGGACGATATTCTTAGTCTGTCGAATCATGTATCTTGGAAGGACTTTTTTTGAGACGGATAATTACGTCCATGTAATATTCTCCAGCTAAAGATCAGGCAACCTGTAGATATGACTTTTAGTCCTTCGGTGTATTTTTAACTAGAAACTTTGATATTTGAAGCGCAGTTGCTAAATATTGCTGCTTGTAAATCGGATTTTAAAAAAACATATTTATCCTGCATAATTGTGCCCCTCTTTAAATGAAGTTTTAAAATATAAAAGTAAAGTTGAATTTAAAATATCTTATAATAATTCCGCGATTAAACACCACATTAGTGACCAAAGACAAGATGTTATTTAGCATGTAGGAGAATGAAAACCAATTTCTATAAAAATTCCAAGTTATTTGAGTATTCAGAAACACGCCTAGATGTCAGAAAACTTTATGGTTTTTCAAGTGCAAATTCTGTAGTTACTTGTTGCAAAAATATTTGCTTAGATTGGTGCAAAAGTTGCTGAAATCTTAAAAACTCAATTTAGCAGACTTATAATGGGATTGGTGTATTTCAGTAAAAGTAGGGTAAATATTTAACGTTACATAAACTATCGTGGCCATTAGAAAAATCTAACTTGTATATAATAACTAAATAATAATATGTTAAGCTCACTTGGTTAACAAAATGATTAATTACCTTTTGTATTGCAAGTACGAATCGGACATAAAGATGCGCAACTTTAAATATTATATTTACCAACTGGGGAGGAAGGTATAATAATAACACGTGTTTTTTTGAAAAAAATTGAGATATCTCGGAAAATCCAGTTACAATTTGCTCCTTGTTATCCAATAACATCATTAGGATAATTCAGGAGTTCAGTTCCGTAAAAGAATAGTTTACTAGATAATTGGAAAGAATTGCACTGAATTTCATGCAAGGAGATATGAATTTTCATATAGCATTCAATCAGAAAATTTGAATTGGATTAAAAAGTGGAAAGCAAATGCGAATTCTCACACTTGTAAAATAACGTCTACTTCAATCTCCATTCATTTGTCTACAAGATTATGCTTTAATAGAACGCGCTAAGACTATAATTTCTTTAATTTGCTTTCTTTTTCATAAATTATGCTGAAAGCTCCGTCGGGGATCGGATGTCTACAGCGGATCTTTTGCCCAAATTGGCAAATTCTTATGCATAAATCAAATGTAAAAATCTGTGCCTTTATGTGTCTCCTTCTTATTTGATTTTTTAAAGAAAAATGAATGAATTATAAGATTTTATTTGTAAGAACCGCTCCTCAATCCATCATTAAAAGTGTGTTTAACATTGCTAAAGGAAACTTTAACTGACGTTATTCGTGAATTTCTTGATGCAAGTTTTAATAAAATTGTAAAAACTCCTCTATCGATGCTTTTTGAGCATTTTAAGCATTCTTTGCTCAGTTATTTGCGATTAAATTTGACGAGGTAAAAGCTTCAGAATTAAAAAATTTTTTATTGACCTTGATCCAAATTTTTTTCCAATACTTTGCTATTAGTAAAAAAATTAACATTGACATTATGAAGGCGCATAAACAAAATGTTATTTATTTTATTTTTGAAAACATTCAAGCAGGGTTATTATATTTATCATGGAAGTAATAGCATAAATATTGTAAAATTAAGTTGATTCAATAAAAATCATATGTTAATCTAATGAATAGATTCCATGGTTACGAACTACTATAGAATAATAAGTTACATATTATAAGAGGAATAGTTTATTTAGAAAATAATAAAATCAGCCACCCTGTCTTAACGAATAGGCAGGTGGCGCCAGCGTTTATAACTCTAACTATGTTCACTTTGTAAAGAACAATTTCCTTTTCTATTTTTGTAGATAAAGAGAGTAAATATTTTCGAATCTAATTTTCTCTTAACCCTCTTCTTATAAATTTTCTCACTGATGCGGACTAACTACGATCAAGACCCCACATGTGATCGTGGACTCGCTGCTGTCGCACTTGCTGTGATCGCCTGTCAAGACTCCAAATGGCCACGGAGTCCCTGCTGATATCTTGCAGGTTGCCTTGGACTCCTTGCACTCATACCCATAAGTGACTTCTAACGCTCTGTCGAAATAAAATGTATGTATATGCACTTCATCCCTACCAGTACTCTCTTCCCCTCTAGTGGTTCCTGACCCTTTACCAATAAACTGCTAATCACTACCTTGCCTTTTCCGCGTATTTCATTTATCGCAAAGATCGACAGAAGAAAGTAGGTGCAGCCTGAAGATTATTTAGCGAAGAATCAAATACCTGAGCTACTAGCTCAATCTTCTAAATTATTAAAAAAGTATTTCTGATTAAAGGGATGCAGCGTTAAGAGACCTTTTACTTTACATTCTCACATTAGCTTTCTAATCAACCATCAAACATGAAAGAGTCTAAACGAGTCTATGTACCTCCGGCTAGTAAGCTCTAAAGAACAAGGAAACATTCATTAATCTTTGTCAACTGGATTTCGTGGACAAGAATTTTTCCATTAATCCAGATGACAAATCATGCATTTTTAAAATTTTGATAGACTAACTAAACACGAAGTAAATATTATACAATCCGATTTCAAAATCCAATCGTTAAATACCTTTATTTTGCTTCAAATATTCTCTTACGTGTATTTATTATTTATAGGAGTTACCATTAATCTATTTCCTTTGCATCTCCATATTAAAAGAATCCTGGAGTTTCGTCTTCTTGTTATTGTTATGCAATAATTTAAACAAGAAATGTTCAATTCGCCAACCACATTTGCCAATTCCAGGAATTTAATTCTATCTTATTTAAACACGCCTAAATAATTTAAATATAAAATAATATTATTCTCCTAAAATTTACTATTTTAAATGGTAGGTGGTCTAAGTTAAACCGTTACTTTGTACACCTGTAATACTTTAATACAGATCCTCGATACTAGAACAAATTTGGCACTAAGAGTGCCATTTGACAGTAGACGACATTAACAGATAAACATGGGAGTGAAACGCTTAAGTGTTCCTATGGCAATTTCAAGTTCAAAAGTTCACTTCATCTCATAAACAACTTTAATGCGGACTTATAATCATAAATAAATCACATACATAATATTATGTAGTAGAACATTGGACTTCATGTTAAAAATGACCAATAAAACTGACATGTACTGTTAACGAATAAGAACAATTATTAAAACGAAGTTATCATCAAATAATTACAAATAGTTAATAAAACGGACAAATCCATTGAGGTAGCAGGATTATTCACTCATGTTTTTATCAATGAAATCCCAACTTAAGCTTCTAACCCCAAAATTTCAACTAATGAACATTAACAATCGTATATCCTGGACGGTTTAGAATATATTTTGTGATTGACATTGGCCACTTGGAGGAAATCAGGACATCTGCATTTTAACAAATCGCTAGTTTTTAACCATGAAATTTATATTTAACTATATAAGGATGGCCCAGTGGAGTTTGCACAGACACATCGGTCAGGGTCACCGGGCAAATGTGAGTCAGTATAGGTAGCTGCATCAATTGATGAAATCAGTTTGTTTAAAGAAGGAAGTTGTAACAGTGGGACATTTCACTCCGAATAATTTGGTTCCGGACGCGACAAGTGCATAACTGAATAAAATGCTGATAGCATGGTGAATCCACAGATGGAAGTCAGTAAGAAAATCTTTAATCCTCTTCTTTTTTATTAACCATTTCCTTCTTCATTATTTGATCATTTTTATGTCTTTGCCATTAAAATTCATAGAATTTATTTTCCTTGCTTTATACAGAATGAAAAATAGTAAAAATAATATGAAAATAAGAAAGCTAATTTTTCCAATTAAACTACGTGATTCATTCCTTTCGTTCAGATGTCAATCAGCTACGAAAGGCGACAAAGGAAAATTCAATTGACACAACACCAATATATGAAAGATAAATTTCTCACTTCTTATACGTTTTCGAAAACCGTAGAAGTGGCGAAAACAATTGATCCTCAATTTGTAATTAAAATTGACTGAACAAAGTATAATTGGAAAATAAACAAATCATGTTTATGTGTTTATAATAGGTTGATCACGTTTGTATTTCTTCGGTCAGTCTGTGCAGTTTTTAAGGCCTATTTTTAGTCGAAAATATTCATATAATTTAGTTTTTATTGAACAGTAACAAAAAACCATTTACAAAAACCGTCTCTACCCAAAGAAACTTGTTTGACATCTTAGTCTTTTAAGTATTTATAGTTATGTTTACATACGTATATATCTTAACCAATATTTTAAATTAATAGCTATCCATAACAAGCGCCTTGTTTTTACAAAATAATTTTTGATCTACTTGGCCCGGCTATTTACGGCTTGGTGATATTAATGCCAAAATATTATTAAGGACGTTCGAGATCTTTGTTAAGCCGACACTCTCTACCACAACAGTGCCCAGGGTATCTGAGAACAAATGATTTAAGACTCTCGAAATAATGCGAAAAGGCTGAAGTTAAGATTGTGCTCTCACAAAACTACGATGTGTGAAGAGTAAGCTCAGGGAATTCCTTGGGGAAACTCAATGGTAAAGCATTAACAAATATTAATCCGCTTCTCAGCCTAATTTTTAAATTGTAATGATTAAAACGCAGATTGCCTCTAAATCTTATATGATGAAATAAAGAGTAAAAGACCCAAATTTTTGAGCATCACTGAAATATTGATAGTAAATTCAAGGTGAGTTTCCTAAAAATTAATTGCCAAGAAGGAAAAATAATAGCACATGTTTTCTATGATGAGGAATTAAGAAAAAATCCCGATTCCCATTGACAAAATCTACTCATTTTTCATCGAATGGTATCATCCCGCAGCTTTAGCTAAACATCCGAAGGCCCTGACAGCAAAAGTTTTAACAGATTTATAAAATGATGGAACGTTTAATTCCAAAAAAGCAAGGCGGTAGATTAGACTGGGTCTTTAACTTCAAACTCGTTATCATAAGTTAGAAATATTTTCTAGAGTTATAGAAAACGATAATTCAGCAGAGTTCATTAAAAATATCTATTTTGCTTCGATTGCAAGAAAATTTACTGATTTGCATATGTCAGTTAATCTTCGTGCCTGCTTGTCGTTATCCCAACTGATTGGCCCCAGTCACTGCTTCGTTTTGACAAACTCTTCAAGACATAACTTTATTCCTTCATTTTTCTAAAAGACTCTGATCAGATAAAATTAATTCAGTAAAACATTATATCTATAAAATAGTAATTGTGGTCATGTAAATTAAAGTTAACATAATGTCACGATTTTTACTTTCATTAAATTTTTTTCAAATGATTTACCGGAAATTTAAATTAATTAATGTAACATTTTATAAAAATGATTTTTATCTGTAGTTGATTTTCAGAATGCTTTCAAAGGCCTATATTCTGCCGAAAAAGCTGGGAGTCTGTTGCTAATGCTGCTATGGAACTATCCGGTAAATCTTACTTTCTTACTTTCTTGAGAACCTATTACTTAATGGCTTTTAAAACTATTAATCGGACACTATTAAAATAATTATGCCAAAAGTTTTCCAACATTTTAACAAAAAATCTTATTTCACGATGTAATTTTAATATATGAAAAGTAAAAGGGTTATTATCTTGAGTCATACTAGAAAAATTTTTATAACCCATAAGTTTTAGGTATTTTACATCGTATATAATGGAAATAAATGGATAAACACAGATTCATAACCTAGGTTGAAATAAAAATAATGATTTTTATCTGTAAATGCCATTAATATTAGTTAGGTATTATTAATTAATATTTTTTAAAGAAATTGTATGTCAATCTAAGTGGAGGATTTGAATTGAATCTGAACCGCCTCCTAACCAGTAAATTAAATTTTATGGACTAAATTTTTACTAATAATTATTCAATAAAGCAAATTTTAACTTACTATAATCGCTTTTTATTTAAGATGTTCTTTTGGAATATTTTTATAAATACCTTCTGAAGAAGTCATAAGATGAGCTGCTATGGTACAACTGGAAAGTGCTATCGTTACCGACATCAATTCTTCTTAATTTATCATAATTTATTATATCAATTAGAGGTTAATCTTGATCGTTTTGTTTGAATGAATCAGCGTCACTCTTTTTTTCTGCTGCATGGGGTGAATAATCAAAAAGACGTTTAATCACCTTTCAAGACTGAATCTTATAATGCTCTTTTGAGAATACCCATTTTTTCTCCATCCTCAAACAACCATTGTTTACAATTAAAAATTTTTGAATAATTCTACTCAAGTATAAATTAAATACTACAGAGTTATTTTTTATTTAAAAATTGTTGTTTCAGTGGTTATTTCGTTTTTAATTAACACTGAATAATAATATTATGAAAATTTTTTGTGCACGAAAAATAAAATAAATAAAATATCATTTTTATGTCAGTTTTTATTGTTCTCTACATGATATCAAATAACGATTATTTTTATCGTTGTCGTCGTAGATGAAAATTTAAATTTAGTTAAAAATTTAAATACTTATGTAAAATTTGACCGCAGAAATTTGATAAAATATTTTCAGAATTCACACCGCTTTATTAAAGATCCTACTATCTTTTTTGTTCATTAGCAAACCTTTGCGAAACAAAACCTGATATACTAACCTTCAGAAACCCATTTTGATTGATTTTCCAGTAAAAAATTTTTCCATACAGAGTTTCATTCTGAAATTATGTACTCATCTTGTTATCTTGACCAAGTAATGTCCTTAGCTTATACTAAATAACCACCCTATAAAACAAGGATAGAAAATGATATCATCATCATTTTTAAACTCTTACTGCAATCAAAGATAAGTGAATGCGATCGTGAGGTGCGAGTATAAAAACATGCGAGTGTATGCAAACCTCCACTATTGAAGACTAAAGGCTGCTTTATCTTTGCCCCCTTAAGATAAGCTTTGAGAAAGCGCTTTCAAAAATTATAAGAAATATGGCTTAGTAGGATAACGGGACTTCAACCGTGAATGATATTATGTTGATACCTTTCTTTTAAGACTGACATCCTACGATTCATTTTCATCTAAGTAAATGTTATATTAAAGGTTTGCATCCTCTGTGAAGTACCAAAGATGCAAAGTTATTGTGATCTAAGGCCACTTTTGACTAACAATGCTCAACGCTTTGTAATCATCAACTTGATTTTGCAAAGTCGGTAAAAAATCATCTGGGTTTAAAATGTACAGTTTAAATTTGAACTCTTTTTTAATCTAATTTAGTGATTCTATTTTGATTTCGCAACGTTGAGACCTAGTGATTTAATTCTGCATCGATTAAATCCTGCTAACTATAATAAAAAACTAAAAACCAAATCTGACAAAAATTTAACCTTTAAATTCACTTCATTATTTGTTTTGAGTTAAAAATAAGAAAAGTCAGTTATCGGGCATATAAAACTTTTAAATGATATCGTATTTATCTGCCCATCTATCTACTTTTTCTGTAGAGGCATTCTTCCAAATCGGCAGAAATTCATTAAGATTAGGTAAAATTTAATATATCCAATTTAATTCCTCAAATTTGTTAAAACTTGAGTGCAAAATGTGATATTATTTAAATGAAAATAATGGTGAGAGTAAATGCTACGTAGTTATTAATTGTCTTTATTAAAATACAACGTTATAAATAAAAATTTCATGAAGACGAGAAATAAAGGTGTCAATGCTTTGGTTTCGATATCTAATACAGAAATATACTCATTGGAAAGGAAATTCATAGTAAATTTCCAGTCATAATATAACAATTGGCTTCCTTTCAATTCAAGCCATAATGTTTTGTTGTCATAAACGTTGGTTGATAAGTAAGAATTTAGAACATCTTCTTAAGAATGGATGTTCTTTTTGAAAGCAACAGTTCTGTGCTATGTTGAAAGTGCCTTTCTTCATCTCATCCAACTGCTCATGGTGGTTAGAAATTATTGATAAATTAAACTGGCGTGGTCAATTCGTCAATTTGCTTATGTGGTCAATAACCCCTAAATACAACGAGCAGGTATTCATCCATGAACACAGAGGTCAACTCATAGAAAAATAATTGGTGCATTTTTGCACAACAAAGTGGATTATGTCCTTTCGAAAATGTTATCAGAATTCCAATAAAATATTAATTACGTACTCATTTTGAACTCCCCATTTCATCGAATATTTACTCTTTCAGATTCCCTTCAATAGTTCGGTCTAGTGAAAGTTTTATACATGATCTTAGGTATTAATAAAAATAGGACTATAATCAAATTTAACTAAACCTTTATAACCAGTATAAGCTGGTCAATCTGATTGCATCATACAACACGTTTCTTTCAAATCTGATTCCTATTTCGGTTTTTCAATCTGCGTTTTGTATCAGATTTATTTAATTTTTGTACTTATTCGCAGTTTAAATAAAAATGCAATCATTGCAGTCTCATTATTTTTATGAATTACATTTTATTCCTCTTGTTGTCATATAATTTGAAAATGCTGCCATTTGTAACTAATACTTCCTATTTTTCTTAAAGTTAGATTAAATTAATAGCAAAATAACCAATAGAAACTAAAGCGCCGTTAAACAGTACAAATTTTTAAAGTATGGCTGAAATTATTTTAAGATTGTGGCTTACAGTAGAATAAAAAATGGGTGGTTGCCTTTTAGGTCATTAAAAATTCATTAATTTTAAGTTAATGGGTATATACTGAACTTCCTGCTAGTTAAACTTCATGACAAACATTTTTTTTCAGAGCAAATGATTAACATACGTTTGTATGGAAAAGTCAGAATGATTTTGAGAGCCTGTGTTATACAGACGCTGATTTCAGAAAACTCGTCATTAAAGCAGTCTAGCCCGTTCGCCATTAAAATTTGTTGCTTTTTCTTTATCTTGCACCCAAATTTCGGCTGCTGTAGTACAGTCAAATTTATTCAAATTGCGATTCTTGGAATTCTGATAGGAAAGGATGACATATAGCAATTTTCACTGGTGCCATTCTAACACCACTAAAATATGAAAATGTACAAAAGTAGCATGGTTGTTTTTAAGCATTTGAATACACCGAAAATTTAATCAGTCCTGTCTGGACTAAAATGAGGGAATTGATTTAATAGATATAGCAGACTACGACCCTAAATTTAAATGAATGATTTGTTTTCTGTTTTGGAGTAAATCGGTCAGTTAACAAGATAGCCGATTATTCATAACAAAAGTAGGCTTTACCTTCTAATAACCTGGATAGGGAAGGCAGATGCACGAAATAGCTAAAATATTGATTCTCTAAACAAATTTCTCGCTAAAAAATTGTTTTTTGCATCTAAATTTGCATTATTCAGCTAAATTTAAATCAAGATCCTATGATGATCTTTATCTGACTTCACCTTGTTGCCGACCATACACTCATATTTTAATAGAGGCAATAATAAAAAAAACTTTTAATTAATATTCCGAACTTTATAAGAAGAATCCAGAAAACTTTACTTGTCAAACGATCGTACCAAGAGATCGAGTACAAGTTAATTATAATAATATTTAATCATAATCGAAAAATATAAGAGCCCATGTTTTCAAATGACTTTCCGATATTTGTAGTGGAGCACGAACTGACTCTCAACCTGGGAGAAAGAGGTTTTCCGACAATCTCATTTCTAAGTTCTTGCCAGTTGAAGCTGATTTTTGAGATCCAATTCCTAATATTTTAAATAAATATCAGAAAATTGAGTATATTTGAAGATAAACAGTTGGTCTTCTTGAATTAGCGCTGTAAATTTTAGAGTCAGTGTTGAAAGAATATTAACTATAATACAAGCAACACATTCTACTCGTACACAGTTATAACAGACCGTTTAAATATATTTTCTTAGAAGTTATTTCATCTAAACTATATACCTTCATTTACCTTTCCTTCATTTAAACTTTGTGAAAATGATATTGATGTGCTTGGTTCGATAAAGTATGGTGAAAGTCGTAATAAGAAACTATCACAAAACAAATCAATTTTTTTCAATACCACCATCTGTCGACGATGCCTACAAAAGTTTTGGTTCGAAGGACAGAGGAGCAGCTAAATGTAGTAAGTGCCAGGTACTAGTAAAAAAACAATGAAGTAGAAAATAGTATACATCAATTTGAACTGTTATACCTTTTAGAGTTGTCACCTTACCATTGACTACAAATAATCTTGCTTGGCATGACAGAACGTTTCGTTAGACCAAGTAGTCAACAAGGTCAGAATACATTGTAAATGAAATCTTCCAGGAATCCCAGGGATCTTATCCCGAAAGCTGAGCTTTGGCACATTTAAATATGTAAAGTGAATTATTTAGGCTAGGATGAATGAAAAATAGCTTTTTTCGGAAGTAAACTAAAGTAAGAACTTAATACTTTAACTTTATTGTTGTCGGCGTGTAAATAAAATATTGAAATATTTTTTAAGTTTTTCCGCTTAACATAATTAACACTAACATTTTTAAGCTTTCCCCTCTTTTAGTAAAATAACTCCTGACCTTCAAACTATTTTCATGAATTTTAATAAGCCTCCACGAATAATTATTGGAGTTCACTATTTCCTTCCGTTGAACTGCAATATCGGCTTTCAGATCATAGTAAATATGCACTTATCTTTGATCCCCATTTTGCAATTTCGCGCATTCAGATGCTCTATTTCAGAGAAAATAGCAAAATTTTCTCTCAGCTATATAAGGCGATTTTATATTAATCATTGGCTATGTCAAATCAAACATTTTTTGAATAATAACAGTTTTTCATCTATATATTGAAGATTTTACATCAGTCTTGAAAGGAAAATTTTCCTGTTTATTACAAGAGGGCAAGAAATTTGGCCTACGGAGTTTAAGATTTCCTTGTGTTTTATTGTCCTTGTAATAATCAGAAATTGAGCAACAGCCGTTAATGGACGTCTAATTACCTATTAATTAATAGACGATTTTTTTGCCATTTATATGAGTGAATTGTCCTGGGTATTATTTCTTTTAAGATAAACAGTGAATATCATTTGTGAATATTAGAACAATGATTAAAACAGTAAGACTCCAGATGATATATTTTCCACTGTTAAGGCATTTTGACAAAAGAAACAGTAAAACAGATCAATATGAATTAAAAGAAGTAAGTTGAGATATAATTTATGATCCGATTATCGAAATACTTGACACTTGCGCCTGATTGCATATTTATTTAATCCATGAACTTTTACATTGTTTCATGTAATGTTTCAATGTCCGATTTTCAGTGGATATATGCTGGAATAGCAAAATAATTTTTTGAATTCGATGATTCGTCAACCGCTTCTGCTTAAAACTAGCACCACTTTTATGATTTAGTGAATATTTACAGCGTTTTAGGATTTTGGGCCATACTACTTCCCTTATTTTATGCCAAATCTACCATAAGTTTTAATTTATGTCTGTTTTACGAATACCTTTTATGATTCCGTCTAGTCATAATTTTGTTAGAATTTTTAAAAAAAAGTTTCCCTTCCAATGATTTTTTAAAATTCATTTTATTCTTTCTCTGAGAAAATTTTTCGCTAAGCGAGATTATTTTAAAATTAATACTTACGCATAATATTGGGCTCGTAATAAAAATTTTGATGTCTTATCTTTACTATAAACAGATTTTGACTCCCTTCAACTGTTGCTAGGATCTTTAGTTGCATGGCGTCCTTCTGGAGGTGTAAAGCTCTTTTAAGCTAACTGCTAATTTTCAAGTTCGTCCGTAGATGGGAATAGAATGAGCATTTAAAACATTGCTGTGCACACCAAAGTTCATTTTAAATTGATCCCTTCACTAAATAAATTACAATTAATATAGCTAGTTTGGACTCTACTTAAAGCAAATTAAATTTAAAATGCATTAGTTCATTTTTCGCCGTTATTATTAAAAGTTGAAAAATTTTTGAATTGCTTATTAATTATTCTATTTATTTTATTTACTAACTGACATTGCACTCACACTTTATGGGAATCAATTATCCCATTTCTGGGAACGGTCATATCTGATGAATTTGACTTCGCTAACTTTGAGCTATTTTAGTAATGAAATAAATTTAAATGATTAAATGTGAATGAGAATGAAATGCCTCATCAAGAAGATGTAAAAGCATGCATCGGTAGAAACAAGAAAAAATTGAAAGCCGATTTTTTGACATCTTCATTAGGTGAAGAGAGAAGCAAAAATGTTGATGTGTACATAAGAAGAGATTCATTTTCCATGAATTTTGTTAAAAATGAGCTGAGTTTAATTTAATTTAAATTTTATTTCCTGTTTGCTAGTAAAATAAATCTGAATTTAAATTCTTCCTCACGAGTGGCATAATTTGTGCTTTATTTGTGTTCGGCAGGTGTTATATCACTGACAACCATGATATATGGGAAACCAGTAATCCATTTCTACTGATTTCATAAAATATTTATTTTTATTAGGCTTAAATTTATGCAGCTCTCTATGTATCAACCAAATATAAATATTACATCTCATTCTTTTTCTGTAGCAAATCTAAAGCCTTTTAGTGTTTAATTATCAGGAAGAATAGATAATTCTGAGATATAAACATTGTGGGAATAATTAAAAATTGCTGTCAACATATTTGTTTAGCATAGTAGATAGATAGGTCGCCACGATATAATAAAAGTATTACCTCAACCTTTAGGTAATTTAGATCTAAAACCCTGAATATGACCATTTATATTACCGCAAGTAAAATGCCTTTATAGCTTTATCTACGTGATTGTGCCTGTGAAAAGCAGAAATGAATCAAAGTTACACAGCCGCAAAGTCAATGAAATCAACAAATTTTGATTGTCACCGACATGAACTTCCTCAGAAATCCATGGTTTTATTCATGAAATTGTAATAGTTGGAATACTCCCTTATCATAATATAAGAAAATGGACAACTGAATGCTATAAAATTCAAATGAAGAAATATTACTGACATCCTGACTCCCTAATATGCCTACATTTGACACTCTGTAAAAAGCTCTAAATGGAAAAATCTGCTGTTTTGCATATTCAATTGCTATCCCACGACTGTGAAATGTGCACGTTTTTGAATTGTCATATGAAATAATAAAGTATCAAGTTAGATAGCCGATATTAAGTGAGACTGTAAAAACAATCGATTTGGTTTGCGCTTTTAAAAGGAACGAGTAAAACCATCTTCTTCAGTCAATAATATTCTCATTTTCGTGTTGAACATTGAAAGTATGCAAATTTCTTTTCAAATTCGGATGGAATTAAACATGGTTTATCTTTTAAAGACGTATTTGATTTGAGGAAAATAAAATTTGTTTATTCGGTTGCGAAAAGTATTAGGAATAACCTAGAAAGACGGACGGATAAAATACATTTTTACAGCAAGATTTATTAATTGTAAAATGTATGTATTTTTTACACTTAGGAGGCCAGTCCAAAATTCATGACTTGTTAGATTGAAAGTTGAATTTTCGGTTCCTATTTCACAAGTAATGGACTTCAATATAATGCGCATAATCTATGATTTACACTTCACAGGCTACTTCTAATTAGCTTGAACACGAAAATAGCATTTGTTGGGAAATGTAAAAGTGCTCAAAATTGCGTTATTGGGGCAAATCATTAATCCTTAATATTGACAACTGGGATGTTCAGAGAATTTGGCCACTAAAGGTAAAATCTGGGATGATAAAACCCATCCTAATGGCGCCAAATTGCCAGTCCCTTTTAAAATTAACTCCAAAGATGAAAAGCGACTGACTGAAATAGTTTAATAGACATCTCATAATAAATTGGTCTTTTCAAAGACGTACTTAGAATGCAAAAATCCCATCAAATCGGAAATTGCCGCAAATATAATGAGTGATATACGTAGTCAATCCACATCTGTATCTCCAAGAAAATTTAAATTAATAGTTATATTATGCTAATAGCTGCCTTCATGAACTTTTAAGCTACAACATACGAGTTTATAAAACATCTCATTTGCAGCACAGATTCAGAGATCCATACCTCACCTCTATGCTATTCGTTCAGCTTCAGTTTGTGATAGTTTATGTCAGATTATACCACTCCAAAATAAAATTGAATGTTAGGCTTAAAAGTAAATGCTCTTCCGTTGACCTTTTTCGTACTCCTTGCTGCATCAAATGGTGTGAATCAAGTCCTGAGGTCTACCTTTATGTTTCACTCCAAAATTTTAACTTTGGGGAGTTTCCTGAGAGTGAGAATACTAAATGGACTATTCAAAATATTAACCTACCTACCTCTAATCATAGGAAGATGGAATCTCCTTGCCAGTCCCGCTGTTTAATAATCAGAAGAATTAGGTGAGATCGTCTGTTGTACTTAGAAAAATAAGGCTTATGTTTTCTTGGATCTGCATTCAATTCAGTCTATTAAAGACAGCTCATTAAACAAGAAAGAATTTATCTAGGACACACTTTCTGTCCTAAATTTTATGACAAGGTGCAAAATTCTTATCAATTTAGGAAATCACCATAAATATTATGATCTAAACTTCAACGTGATGTTGTCTTACCAGTTTTCATCTTTTATTTTTACATATTCTGCGTATTTTTAAGCCTGCATTTGTTTACGTAAATTCAAAACATCCATAAAATTTTATGCACGAAGACACAAATTGTCTGAAAGGTCAATATTTCCTTGGCTTTCCCGTAAACAATAAGAAAGTCAAATTAAGTTCTAGTAAATATATAATTACTTTTTTGGTTTCAAGAATGTTTTATTTCTGTGATTTAGCACAGATGAAAGACAACATTTCTGTTTTGTTTTGATCCAACCGCACTTTTTACGAGTTGGTTTGATTTTCGCGAAATTTTCAGAAGCCTAACAGTATTAAAATGATCCATTAAATTAAATTTTCTACCAATTTCATAATTTACAGTTTAAATTGGTTAACTATATTAAGCAAATAAAAAATATGCAATTTCCATGAAGAGATTTAGATATAATAGGATATACTAGGAATTCTTACCATTCATGATGATATGGAAAATCCGTATAAGTTACGAGCATAAAATTGCATCTGGAAATGTTAAATTATAATATTATTTGGTAAGAGATAGTTGCATAAAAGGACATACTTTAGTCAGAATGTCAGCAGTCTTACTTACTTTAATTCCTAGAGGCATTGAGTTGCTCATTTTCTTACGAGAGCTAAAAAAGCTTTGACATGTCATGGTGTTTTTATAATTCAAACTCCCCATGCCTGCTGATAGTGATATCTTAACTTGTATGTGCTTAGCAGGTATATGAGACTAGTAAAGGCATTAAAAAGGCAGAACTGATTTGAATTAACCGTAGGTAAAAAATAGTTCATACTAAGAAAAGTGAATATATTACTAGGTTTTAATTGCCAGTTTCTAGCAGTTTTAATAATGTCACTAAAAATCCCATTTGAAATATTTAATGAGTTTATGTCATTAACTAAGGTCACTTAATGTTAATTAACAGTCATAAAATTTTCAAATGTAGGTCAAACTCAATTCCTGTACTTTTTTTTGCCAGTTTACTTGTACGTTTCTCTATAAAAATGTGTACATTTTAAAGATGCAAAGTTCGCCAACATTTTTTATTACACCGTAATTTTAAATTTTTTTGTAAAATATGACCCTTCCATGATGAAGTACTGCTAAGAGATCCAGTTCTACTGCCATGATAAATCCGCCCACAAAATATCCCTAGACTACATTTGACAGACTTGATAAAGATAAGACAGAATGCCGCTAACCCAAGGCACTTTATTAAACAGACAAAGACATTATAAAGAAATATAAGTAATCCTCAAAACACCACCGAACTGATAAGGGTTTTAATCGCAAATAATTATCGAACTGTCAGAAGTGATGTGCGCCTACATATCAATAAAGATGATGGACGAATTAGAGGCAACCTGTTGGAAAAGATTAACCAGCGGCAAAACATAAGCACTACAGCTATTAGCTTTGCTGTCGCATTTCTATCGGTTATAACGTAAATTCATTTTATTCAGTGTGTTTAGGTTGTTCCTTTTTTGCATGAAAATGCATTTTTCGGGAAGTGAGACTTAATTTGATTTATTTGTTTCATCCAAAGTGGTTCACTCATTGACTTGGTATAATCAAATTTCACGGAAAAAAATTAAATATTTTTTTGAAAAGAATTTACTAGACAAAAATTTTATAAACATTTTATACTTTATTATCATAAAGTGATTTACTGTGAACCACTAATATAACATTTAATTTTCACTAAAAAGCACTGTTTCCTAATTCTTACAATTTATAGCAATGAATGCATAAGGGAATCCACCTGCAGAATTATAAATAATAAAAATATTTATTCAAGGATCACATCGAAAATACGAATTAGACAAAAAATAAATAGCTTAGGATCCTTGAAGATTAAAGAAAGAGATTTTTTGAAGCTTTATTTTAACCTTTCTATTTTGATATCCTTCTTCAGCCTTGATTTGTAATGTTCATTTCCGAAATTTTTATTTACTTCATTTCGTTGAACTGCCTAGAATTCGGTATTACTATATGAATGTACGTATCTCATAACGTAAAAAATAAGAATAGCGGTCGTATGACCGATTCCTTCATTACATGCTCGTATCCGACGAGAAAATTTTGAGCTAAGAGCATTTTAGCCGTAATTTGTACTGCAGCTTACATTAAGCCAGTTCAATAAGGGAAAGAAACGAGGAGAGAGTTAAGAAGAAATATAAAAAAGAAGTTTGAGAACCAATGGTCTTGCTTTGTTTGAATTCTTATAGTTTCATAAAAAGTAGATTTTCTGCACATGTTCAGATTCCCTGATCTGACTTCCAGTTTCGAGAATATGATTGAATCCATTATGTTCAAAAATTGTTGACTAGTTTATTCATTTCAGGACTTGGTAATGCCACCTCGATTCATATTACAGGTATAAGAGGATAGTTGATACTAGCAGCCACTTTTACAATGAATCCACTTCACAAGATTTCAGTATTGATCTTTGCATATGAGTTACTTATATATTGACGTTTGCTCAACCTAAAATAACATTCTGTTTACTCAACTATGAACGCTAGGGAGAAGAATTTATATACGTAAAGAAGAAAGTGACAATTAAATCAATCTTTTATTGTTTTACGCTGCCAAATATGAGCTTACAAACAATAATTCCAAACTCAAGGTCACTTTATAAATTGAATAGAAAAATTGCCTTAACTTTGACATTCAGAAGTAAATATTGAAAGTAAAAAGCAAAAAAGAGAGTCAACAACCAAAAATGGTGACCCAAAGTCTGGTAAACCCCTCCTTAAAACGTAATGGAATTTAAAACCCGCAATAGACAGCAGATATCAATTAGCATTTGGAGACCAGAAATAAGAGGAGACAATGACTGATATATTACGAGGGAACGTTTGTAATATAAACCCCAGTTTGCTTACCGATAAATTCGCGCCTTCCCAGCCACCCCTGTACTGATATACCGACATGAGTAACTTGACTTACTCCCTCTGTGCGGCTCCGGTACACATTACTTAAAATGCTATATCTTTCTTGTTCAATCCATAATTTGAATAAAGGAACTCACTATAAAATCACTCAGAAGTCAAAGAGCAGGATGCAGAAGTAAGCTACAAGTTAAACAAACGAGTGATCCCAGAAGAGAAATAAACACCTTGGCTGCTCAAGGTTTTTATTCTTCTTACCGATTTTCCCCTCGCCCCGTTCTTGGCTACCTCAGTGTTAACTACGATTTTGAATAAATTTATCTTTGCTTCAGAATAGAATAGAGCTAATAGGTAACATGAGGGATTAATGAAATTCGTTATTTTTGACCATATATTTATGACTAAAGACACAAAAATACAATTTATATAACCACAACATATAGCAGAAATAAAATGAACAGATGAACAACTTTAGATAAAACGCTGCGAGACCGCAAAAGCAAAAATCCAAATTCAGGGATTAGGTTAATACAAATTGAAAAAGTAATATTCTGGTATGACATCAGACTGTAATTTTTATTATGAAAGAAGTGCATATCATAACATGCCAAATTTCTGGGCACAGTCAAATTATAAATATAATTTTTAGTCATTGATTCAAGATGCTTAAGTCTAGATATGGAAATTTGTGTAAAAATATTAATGACTATAATTTTCAGAAGAAATATTTGGCATTTTTTCAACAAACCTATTGCCAAGTAAAAATTTTACCCTGAAACAAATATATATATTACGATCAACGTTGTCGTTCTTCCCTATGACCAAGCAGAACAAATTTTTTATCCCTAAAAACATTTAAACATTGAAAAATAAAACATACCAAAAAGCGGCAGAAGGAGAGCGGAATGAGAATGGATTCAAAGGCGTGTTTTCATTTGAATTTCAGATCTTTTATGCTTGCACACTTTTTAACTAATAAGTTTAGTTTATTGCTCCTCATCAAGTGATTTATAGTTCAGAATTCGGAGAATGAACTGTAGAGTTCCATTATTACTACCCATAGTAATAAAAAAATTTCACCATTTTTAATTTGGAAAGCAACTGAAATCGGTTTAAAGAAAAACCCAATAAATGATAAAGAGGAGAGGATTCAAAGAATACTGAGAGCAAAGTCAGAGTACTTTACTTGAGTTTTTGACTCGGATTGCACAATATTTACAAAGTTGGCGGTTTACTTTTTAGAATGCGATGTTTAATGCCTACTGGGCAACATTATTTAATCAAAAAGCGTTGGTCTTGGAGCTTCATTTCGTTTATTCTTCCAGCAGCTGAAAAGAAAATAATTTTTCCATATGCAGCTCACCAACTTACGATTTTATTGCGGCCGAGAGGAGATGGCTAAAAATTTATGCTCAAATTAAGTTATATTGCACAATAGTCCATTCATTATAATTATGGGACCAAATTAAGTGATAAGGTGCCTCACCTAGATAGATATATTATAACACCAGCTGGGATATTTTTAAATTATAAAAACTTACTAGATTTTACTAGCTGTACAGTTGCGTTTGATTAGTATCAATTCGAATGCGTCTGCACGCTAATTTATTTTAAATTCACTTGTTTACAAGGGCTTCGAAAGTTACAGTTTTAAGGGCACAAGTTATAAATTTATTGATTTTTTTATTTTCTCCCTAAAATTCTAATACTGTGACTCGAATATTATTACCAGTTCTACTACCAGAACTAAAGTTTAAATAAAAGAATTCAAATGCTATATAATACCTTAATTCCATATCCATTTTATTACTTTCTTTGATCTATGATAGTTCCCATTTCATGGCTTGAAAGTACGTCGTTGTTCGTCACACTCAGGTGCCTGAATTGATATGTTGAGGCGTCCCCAAACCATGAAAAGGGAAGTAAGAGCTCAGAAAATTTTATCAGGTAAATCCGCGGTCAAGATTTAATAATCAACAGCTAAGATAAATATTCAGTTGGCTTAAACTATTTTCGAAATTTTAATAAGCTAATTTAATATACACATATGCATCTTTATTAACACTGAGAGTATATAAAATGGCATTCGAGCAGTCAAATGCGTAGATACAGCAGAAAGCTATTTTAAGATAAAACGAATGCTTTGAGAAACAGTAGAGATTGCAAAAAAAACATTTAGAGTGACTGTAAATACGGATTGGGTTTGAAAAAAACCAGGATTTATGCAATAATAAATAGTATTCTTTCATTAATATAGGAATCATTGTTTCATAAACATAATAGACTCCAGTTATTTTATTTTTTATTGTTAAATGAAGTTAAAATGTTCTTTGTTATCAAGAATTTTACAGGTATGCTTTGCAGTATGCGTACGTCATTACTTTTCTGCCGAAAATAACCTAACTGTTCACAACGCTAATTTTATGAGTCATTAAAAAATTTTTACTGGTATAAATGGTCAGAAACTACTCCAAAAGATCTTCGAAAGTCAATTAACTATTCTCTTAATTGGATCACCTCTCAGTATTCTAATAGATTAATATCGTCGGGATAGAAGTATAAGTCCTGTCGAAGTCACTATTCACCTTATTAGATAGTTCAATCCAGCTTCCAGCATACCAGAATTTAAAGTTGACACAACATGTTCCTGATATTCTTCATTAAATAGGAAGGAAATATACCGTTCAAAGTCTTTGTTTCAAAAAGGTAATAATAATAGAATATGTATTTGCAATTGTATTTGAAGGACAATAAATTTTTAAAAAATACATTTCAAACATCACTAAAAGAAAGCAGAATGGAGAAATTTTTGGGACCTTTTATAAAAGCATATTCCACCACTCGTCTTGGGAAAAAGAGTGGCATTATCGATTATTTCAATTGAAAAACACTAATTTTGGTCCCCTCATTATCAGCAAATCATAACTAATGCGTTTTGCCATTCCGTTTCATGAGTGAACACCCATGGTCAAAGAATTTGCTGTCTATGACTTAGCTGATAGATGCATTAGCCACTGATGCTTAGAAATTTGTCTCTTGGTCTCCATTAAAAAAGTTGAGCTTGAAGTTTGAACAATGGTGCACGGTTGTTTAGTGTGCTGAAATATAAGCCAACATACCCGTAGGCAAAAGATTCACGTATATTGCACAACTGATTCCATTATCACATATTAGGAAGCTGCAAACCCAGAACACAAGTGAGAGAGTACACTAGTAAAAAGAGATTATGGATCAGAGATCTGAAAATACAAATGCTGCTTTCAATTAAGAATATGTTTTCGTTCGAATAAATTACGCAGATTTTTTAAAATTGACAAAAAATATCAAATTGTACCTGCAGTAAATTTACTATACTGTGTTCTACATAATACTAATCATAAGTTATTAGTGTAGTTTCCTCAAGTTTTTTACTATTTTAATACACATCATTACTTCATTTGCCATTAAAATAACGTCCAATCATTTTATCATTCACTTAAAACTGTGATTGTGAATTTTTAAATTTTCGTCTCTAAAATGCAGTAAGAATTTGTAGAAATTTTTAACTAACACAGTTATTTACCTTCATTTGAAATATATAACGATAAAAGTAGTTATAGAAGTTTACTTGGATTGATTTTCAATAGTTTTCTTTTAAAGTTTAAATAGAATGCTTTAAACTATTCAAATGTTCATGCAAAACAGACAAAATTTGTTTAGAAATTTCTTTGAGCTGACACTGTTAAAAGAACAAAGAAAAGTGCTTAAATATTTTCAAATATAAAAACGCTATGGCGGCAGATTTTTGTGAATGCTGTACAATGAGGGGAGGATGCTAAAGATTTTTTCTTTGTTGAATCCTCCTCTAACTTCTATATACTATATTTTGAATTTGATACAAGCTACCCTATCTAAATTGCCCACACCAAGCTAGATACTTCCTGTTGAGATAGTCATATTCTATTTGTACTTACCGGTCATACTTAAGCATTTACCACTCCTTTCACAGGATATCGAATCCATGACCTCTAATTCTGGCAACCAGTGTCGTAATTCCAAAAGACTTAGTAAATCTTTTAAATGAAAAAAATTCTCTTTTAATTTCTTACTTTGCGAATTTTATAAATAGAATGCAATAATAAATGATAACTTGAAGCATACAGATTCATAGACGATTTAAAGAACCTGCTATCTCAAGTGATTTTTTGAAGAAGATATATTGAATGGCTGATATGACAATCAGGATATTTTTGTTTCCAACAATAATGGTATTTGCCAGATAAATAAAATATTGGTATTCGTCTCGCAGTTTAAAATTTTTTCCTTCTTTGAATTTAAAACATCTCAACAAAAAATAGTAGCCTCAAATATGTCAAAATATGGTGCTTTTAAAACAAACCGAAGGGAAAACGATTGAGGCTTTTTGCCTTTATTTTTTAGAGTAAACAAAATAATTGTTTTCTCCACCAATAGTATCCTTAATATGGATTGCCTCTGATCTTTCCAAGAGTTGAAATTAATAATATCATAGCCTTCATAAACATAATAAAAAGGCAGTTTTTTGAATGTTTAATCTTAATCTTAATGTAAACAGTAGCTACCTCCCTGAAGTAATCATTTTATATTTAACAATGAAAGTAACGTGTTTATGAAAATGGATGGTACGCACTTCACAGACGTCAGAACTCTATCTTTCAAATGTTAAACAAAATCTCCATATACTACTGCTTACTTTTAAATTAATCGAGGATTGTTATCAAAAAATAAAATTTATATCTAGCTAGTTTTTCAATATTGGGAATTTTATATAAATATTTAAACCAAGAAGTTTTAATAAATATACACTATTAAAACATTTGAGAATCTTAGTTATATAGGTCAAAAATTGTTGTCCCATTATAAATTTCTACTGAAATCAAATTTTCAATTTTACTTTTTATATCACTAAATTTGTATTTTCTTGAGATAGTATATCAACCATGATCTCAAATGCTATTTTTTCGACCAAAATATTTTAAATATAACTGATGTATTTGTAAAATTAATTTGTATTTGAAGCAAACAAAATTCGTCAATAATCCAAAATTACAGTTTTCTAACAATTGTCCCTGCAAAAAGAATATTATTTTAAACAAAAGGCTTGAAATTCACATTTTGAAAACATTTGGTCGATATTGTTCAATGGATTTTATGCACTCGATTAAAATACCACAAAAAAATTATTTTTTCCCAACTTTGGTCAATTATTGATGTCTAACAGATACTCATTGGTGAAAAAATTTAGTATCAGCAAATTGACCTAATCGTAACGTCTCAGTCGGACATTTAAGCTTCCGTCTCCTTCCTATTGGCATTTTTTTGAAAATTGGCTTGAAGCTTTTCACCATGCTAATAGTGTCGAATTTTAATTTTCAAAGTATATTCTCTAAATCTGGATTAATTATTCTTTATTCTTATTCTTTATTCAAATTTATTCTTCATTTGTTATACTTTAATAAAACGTTAGGATATTCATATACAATCTAAAGAAAGTTTTTTTAAAATTATTGATACATAAAGACTAACGCTGATTTTCTTCGCCTCGCATATTTATTAATTCCGAAGAACTCCAAAAGACAGGTTGGGGAAATAACTGGAAGGGTAAATTACGATTTCGTGTTTTTGAGTTCACAGTTAGTTATTTTTGAGACAAATTTTAAGCTTTTCTCCTCTAAATGTCCCCTTAAAATATGTATCTTCAAATCTGATTTTGAAAATGGTTTGCATGGTTTGAAAAATAGGTGAAAGCAATGGATTTTTGTTACTCCAACTGCTTAAAGAGTAATTTAATGACAGAAAAAAATAATAATTCTTTGACAAATTTATACAGTTTGTTGTTTGAATTATTCGAAAGTATTTGTGCACAACTGGAACTAATTGTAATAATGGAAACTCAAACAGAGTGTTATCAAATTATATTTATATATAGTACTTAAATCAAATGCAATGATCATTATTAAGCGAACTTTTTCACCACTAGCGGAAGAATGATACTGATTGGTTAAATAATTTATTGATTAATTTTAAAAAGTTTTAAATTACGACGTGGTAAATTATCCATGATAAAATTTAATCAATAGTGGAATTTGACTTTAACAAATGGTTTTGGTCTGTAATTGACATTATAGCTATTTATTTTGAAAAGTCTATCACTACTTCGGAAAAATTTACATTAAATTACAAATTGACCCCATTGATAATTGACCTAGTCATTATCGAATAAAGAATTAAGAAAAATTATTGCATCCATCAGCTAATGATATTAATTGTAAACCAATTAAAAATTAATGGACATGAACTCATCATATAATAAAGAGATCAACAAGTTCAATGCATTGAATACAAATACGACTGAAGTTCACGACAAAATAAAGTAGATTTGTGGATCATTTTAAACTTCAAGCAGTCCACCTCGGAATTGCCTGATTGGTGACCAGCGCTTTGTGTAAGAACTGAAGTGATCAGAAGGAATTCTTACCAAATCATCCTCGTCCAAGCTCTTTATTAATTCCCTATAACAATAGTGAAGAATTTGATTGCAAAACACTAATGCCAGTGTGTTTTAAATTTAAAATAAACATAAATACTTACCTTAATTTTAAAATCTTGGCTAATTCTGCATCATTAATAGTTGTTCTTGGTACAGCCAAAGCTGAACATACGAAGAAGACCGAGACAAGAAGGGTAGCTAGTAAAAGAGCAAAAAATGATTTATCAGAAAATTGTTAATCTTACCACAAAATTTGCCTTGGAGATTGAAACTCATTCCCATGACTTCGTGAAGAAGGATTTGCACTCTTGTTAGTTATATATTCAATTTATGACCAATTGAGTGTGAGAAAATATACAACTTAGTCCAACTTCCTATTGGTCAGTTTCATGAGTTCGAGAACTAGCAGGTATCCATTTGATTGGAGGATGCAACCAGCATGTGGTAAAAATTAAATTTTAGAAGAACAAAATTTAAAATAAAATGTAATGAAATGACTATCATTTTTTTGCCAATTTTTTTACAATGTTCTATATCCAACACATTTTATTAGAGAAGTTATTTTGTTTGATTACTTTTCATTTGAGTTACTCGTTATTTTATTTCAAACTAAATCTTGATAATGATTCGTAATTGCCAGACGTATTCATTAATGCAAAACTTAAAAAATTGTAAAGTTTTGAAAGTGTATTTTTAAATAAAATTTTAAGTATGTAGTAAAAATGATTAGTTTATTCAAATTATGATTTATAGCACTAATGATTTGCATCTTTTTTTACTTATGACATTGATTTTACACATTTTCTAATATCATAACCCAATTTCGATATATAATTTGCTTTTCAACTTTAATGATCATCGGTAATAAAGCATCATCTAACTTGTAGTATTGTATACTTGAGAAGAAGTATAATGGTAAGATAACATAATTCTATTAATATCTTGAAAGAAGAATGACTATATTATTTACAAGATTTTCCTATTTTCAAGTCATTTACCTTCACAACAGTCTGAGTTTAACCAAAGTACTAAGTAAAAATTTGCTGTTTTGAAAAACAAATTTGTACATCGCCATAGGTGATGAGAGCTGTTGAGATAAATAAATTGACTATTAACTAAGAATTTGGAGAATAATGACAGACTGTCAGATACTTCATTTCCATCAAAGTTATTGGAGATTAGGTCTGAGACTGTACATATTTCAGAGTTTATTTAATATTTCTTTGAATATCAAATAAAAGGTGTATTAAACAAAAAATATCCAAAGATTTAAAATGGATCACAAAAATGAAGTGTGTTGCAACATTCCTTTACACAGGAACAATATCTTCTGTAACCAACATTCGTAAATAAAATATAATAATGTCAACACAGGCACAGCTAATAATTTGTTGCAGTTATGTTATATTTAAAATTTGTCTTATTTTTTATTACATTACAACCCACAAGAGGGAAAGAATTTACCATTTCTATTCAAAAGAAAGGATATGAAATCAGGTAAGAACAAACTACGATAAGGGAAAAAGGGTAGGGTGTAGAAAAACGTCAAGAATAAGTCAGGGCGCCAAAATAGTCTTACTTAGTAATATTTTCACCGCTTCGCATTCCAAGGAACAATTTTTGCTAGTTGTTGCGAAAATTCTTGTCCCCAATGTTCAGATCACATTGACTGACTGATTTATAAGTTCGTTAATTTTCTTTTAAAAACCGAGAAACAGGAATGATACAAGCTCACAAATTTAATACAGCATAGTGCTTTTACAGCAAAGACCAACTACTTTATTAATTGCCTGCGAAATAAATAATGGTTTAATACACTTAATTACTTAATTAGATGTCAGGATAAAATTGAAAACTTTACAAATGTTTTGCAGAGTTGTTGTTATTTGATTGCATCTTATTTTCATCTTTGTATTGTAAAAAGTAAGGTAAATTAGTAGAAAGTATTTGGAATGTAAAGCTTATTTAATTTACGTCATTGATATTTTTATAACCTTATTAGTCTCCCCCAATAGCCGCAATTTCCAGAATTCAATAATAACACGTAATTATCTTAGTGGCAGTCTTTACAACAAAATTTTGCAAAGCAACGACCCCACAATTCAGCACACTTTAAAAAATATGCCATATTCATGAATAATTTACAATAAACTGATAATTTAGTTCTTATTGAATAAAAATTGCTTATTTTTATCCAACAAATGCAAACCAGGATAATTGCATTATTTTGAAATTTGAAAGCCAGGGTTAGCTGAAAACGTACCATAATATATCAAATGCTCAAAATTATTTTAAAATGTCCAAAATTATCAATCAGAGTAGAAGCGGGGCCCATCCACATCTTTATTGAGTCACTTCTTTATTACAGTCTCTCCACCGTAGTACTAAGGGTGTCTGACAACAGCAGATAGGATGATTGATCTTAGGGTTTTGCTCTTCCGAAGCCATGACATGTGAAGATCTAAATAAGTGGGTTCCTCCTCTCAGCTTCTAAATAGATAACTTTACCTTTTTGATGTAGTGTTTAATGAAATTTAATCCATTATAAGAGTGGGCACGTTATTTTCCATAGAGATTCTATGTATTTAAACCCAATTAAGGTGTTATATTGCTATGAAACTTAGTTCATCAAAATATATTTGCCTATTTCAATTTACGTAAATTATTTGCGGCTCTTTTATATTGTACAGGAAATATGATGCAATTTGTCTGTGAATTAACTGATATAACTTTCCATTTATTTATAAATTATAAAATTTTGAAAATCAACTCTCAGATTTTATTGACTGTAGGTGTGTTTATAATCTTATGAAAAATCTTTTATGCTTGTTAATATTCCCATTTATGGTTCTGATATTTTCCAGAAGTTATGAGACTAAGAGATAAAATTTAATGTAGTCTTTTCTCCGGAAAGAACTTTTTCTTCTTCCTGATCAACCCTAATTTTCTGCTTTCTTTAAAATTTTAGGTGCATGTCTTCGAGATATTATGGATAGTTTACTACAATATAAGATTCCAATATGTTGAATACTGAGATGAGTTTTTTTTATCTGTCTTTAAGTCTTAATGTGAGGTTGATTCCTCAAATCCAGAAAATTTTTTCCTTGAGTTCCGCAATTATATGCTGTTAATTGACCAAAATTTTCTTCTCTGCTTGTTAGTAACTTATTAGTGTCAGAAAGAAGGTCTATTATTCAATTATTTCCTTATCATATTTAGCAGTAATGTACAATTCGTATAACTACACAGGGCAAAGGGGAATAAACTTGTGACAATATCTTAATGTTATCAACAGCAAACAATTGCAGTAAGATATGAAAGTAAGGAAAGTGTCAACAAGGGGTAGTGTTACTTTATCTGATTTCTGGGAACATTGTGCTATCACCATTTTTTAAGTAATATACTTAAAGCGTGAATTTCTAATATCCCAGGTTTGAGAATGAGATTTTGTACAAGAACTTATTGTCCGTCGAGTTTTTAGTATCTACTACCATTCAGGGGCAAGCATATGAGACTAACATAATTAGTTAGTTAGACAAGCTTTTAAATATTTCCTAATTGTATTTTCCTGAACAGTTATTATACTTAAATGGAGTCAACCGAATATTTCTATATATTTCTGATGCTGATTAAGACCAGTTTAGATTTAATATTCTATTTGAATATTTTCTTAGAAAGAAGATAATGTAGCACTAATCTCAGCAGTGCAGCTACTCTATGAGTTCTGTCAAATTAGGTTTATAGATTCTCCTTTTCAAAACTAATGACCTTTCTAAAGACTAGGAGTAGACAACGGCCCTTTCTAAATGAGAAGATCAAAAGTTAAGTACGACTTTGTGCATAATAGGCAAGAAGAAAAATAAGAGCAAATGGGGAAAAGAAGAAAGAAAAGCTGAGAATTGGAGCCAAAGAGAAAATTCGAATTTTAAAAAAGAAAACAAAATAAGACACTATGAAAGGATAGAAGCATTCTTTGTTTGTCTGTGAGCAATCGATAAAAATTATCAACTGACAATAAGGACGCTCAGAGATAAGAGTCTAAGAGGTAGGGAACACTAAAAAGCCTTCACGCTGTGTTTCCAAAAGGTAAATTAAAAGGTTTCTTATAATTTATAGATTAATTTTGGATTTGTAAAATTCGTATTAAATTTTCTTAATTTTTTCACGCACATATTATTCCTTCTGTTATGTAATTACTAATGAGAGATTAGTTTAAGATCAGCGTATGGATATTTGATCAGAAATGCTCTAACCTAAAGAGATCACAAATATATGCCTTCCTGTGCTTGTGATTAGCGGACTGTTATAACGTAACCAACTAGGGTTCCGGGTAGTAATCTCGCAGAGCCAAAAATCGAGAAAGCTTGGTGATATAGCAACTTAACACAGAAGCCAATAACCCACGGCAGAGCATAAGGCACGCTATAGTCAACACGCGTGTATTAACGAAACTCACTCTCAGTCGGTATCGGCTTAAACAAATACGAATAATTAT